>CM076583.1:106129942-106261861 GCA_034641835.2 Pinus albicaulis
GGGTTAAACAATTTTCTGACAGAGTCTGAATGGCATGTTGAGCAAACAAACTAGGATTTGAGAAGCAGAGGACTCCCTTCGTAGAGGATTCTATTTGTGTAGATTTGAGGACTCCCTCCCTCCCTCCCTCCCTCCCTCCATTCGATTCGATTCGATTCGATTCGGAGGACTCTGTTTGGAGGGCTAGCACTCCTAGTACTTCTAGCACTCCAGCACTCCAGCACTTTGCACTTTGGACTTTGGACTTCCAGATCCAATTGGCTGAGCTTGTCAAGGAGTATTTCTCTTCTCCTGGAAAATTCCTAGGTCTGTTGGGGGAATTGCTCTACCGTTGCTCTCCACTCGCAGACCATCTTCACTATACTCGTACCATATAAGTACTTTTCCTTTTTCCCAAATTATTTTAATATTATACCTCAAGGCTGAGGCCAAGGTTTCTTGTTATTTTTACTCATTTGTATGCTGTTGACTGTAGCAAGGGCTGAAGTAGGGAAAGATGAATTCTGGATTACAAGCTTAATTTTTATTATGAATACCATGAAGCCCTTACGTTTGTTCCCCAGCTTTTATAAAACTTTCTGTTACACAATTCCCGTTTAGGAAAGATGTAACTGCTCCACTTGCTATTTAAAAAAAACTCGGAATGTTAATCATTTCGGAATTCGTTCCTTAAACGTGTTTCTTAATTCTCATCCATCTAACGCGGTTTTGTCCTGATCTCATATATATATATATATATATATATAAACAAAGCTAAATAAAGCATTTGACCTTAGGTTTATTTTATTTCAGCGATAATGAAGAATCGCTCTGCCTTTACTTGCATATCAAATTTTATCACATCTCTTTTGTTTTTTTTTCTTTTCTTAATTTTTAATTAGAATTTGAGAATTTTTTTCTACCATCTCTCACAGGTGTGCCGGTATTCATCTCTTTAATTAGTATACTTGTTTAACGAGCGCTTATTTGTGATTTTAAGTGTATACAAGTTATATTCAGATTCATAGTATTGAACATTATCTTATTCTATTTAATAAATTGATTTTAAAATTATTAAATTATCAAAATATAATTAATTATTTCCGTAGGTTTTTTTTTATTGAAATCGATATTTTAATTATTTTTTTAATTAATTATTCTAATTTTATGATTGAAATAAAAAATATTGTCATGTTCTGCGTTCTACTAAATCAACTAAATTGATAGATCAAATGCAAAGGTAACTTCCTTACATATAATTAAGCTCTGTTTAAATTAATTTTATACCAAATTAAAATTAAAAATAAAAAGTACTGTGTCACTCATAATTCACTTGGTGAAAATAAATTTAAAACTATAACATAAAATGAATTCTTAAAGCATACCTATGAAACTTATGATCGTGGAATTGGGTGGATGAATAACTCCGTAAGCGTATGTGGTTTAGAAACGTATATCGTAACGCTGGATGAACAAGTGTTAAGTTTTCATGCTGCGTGTGTATTGAATTGTTATTGCTGGGAAATACACATAAACTTCAACTATTGTAGAGGTAATTCCATCACTTGTTGCTACTGTTAAATTGTGAGACGTGTTCATCACTTAAATTCTAGCCATATCAACTTCCTTCTGTAAAAATCAACCTGCACAAACAAATAGGGTTTTTGGCAATGTATTAATGAATAAATTATACATGAAGCAGAGACTAAGTGCATTCATCTCTGGCTGCAGTTAATGACGTGGCCCTACTTCAGAGAAAGGCATCCTGCAGGGTTGGTTTTTTTATTCATTCTTCTTTTCCTTTTTATTCTTTGTATTTTTTTATTTATTTTCATTAGATATTCAACAATATTTTTTTAACGTAATAACAGAGAAAGTTTATGTTAATATAATGCATTTGAATTGGAATAGATAGAAACATATATTTAATAATAATTTTTATTTTTAATCTATGTAGTAGATAAAGTTTATGTTAATGTAATGCATTTGTATTAGAATGAAGAGAAACTCACTAGGATGTTTAAGCAATGTTGGTGGAAATATTATGTGAGATAGTATTTATTTGTGAGACAGATTTGTGGTTATATGTGTTATTTTTTACTATGTGAGATGGTATTTATTTGTGGGACAGATTTGTGGGTATATGTGAAGTTATTTCTTCTTATTAATGGTAGGGAAATGGCAGTAAAATATTTCCTTTAACTCATAAGAAGGAGATAAATATTTAATAGCGAGTATTTTCATAGCCACATAATATCTCACACGCAGTGTGGATCTTTCAAGCAGCATTAGTGCATAACAGGAAACCTTTTACTCTCAATCTATGAGTTCTTTCATTTAGGTAGGTTTAGTGGTTCTTTTCTTTTTTTTCTTTGGTGCCAAAATTCGCAATCTTAATTTCTTTAACTAATATAAATCTCAACAAAATCTTATTATCAATTTTTAAACTTCCATAAAAAAACCCTTTAGTTAGAGACTTTTGAATAAATCTAAGAAGAGAAATAGTTACATTGTTTTTAATAAATTTAAGAAAATAAATAGTTAAAGAGAAAAATAGCTTTCAAAACGAGATTTTTCTTAGAGACATGTTATTACACTTCAATATTATATTCTATTGTAATAATAGTAACTATTATATAATATTAATATTAATAATTTCTAGAAATAATGTTATTAATGTAGGTAAATGTCTTTAGGATTAATATGAAAGACATTTATCTACATTATGGATCACAAAAGTCTTAGATCTAACAATGTTATTAATCATAATATATTTTTAAATTATTAGCATTTAATGTTATTAACATAATAATATTAATATTATTAATAATATTTCAATATAATTATAGGGTTTATAACATTTTAAAGGTTATATTAAGGTTAATAATAATATTAGATTTAATAATATTAAAGTTTGTATTATATTTAATATCTATATTCAATTAATGATTCTTAGCAAATCCAGAAGCGTTTTATAATGTATAACCTTACAATTAAAAGCAATACACCCTATCCTATTCTCTTTATAGAAGTGGGTCTTTCCCCTATCGAGAGCCTAGCTATGACTAGGCTTCTGTTGTACAAGTACAAGCTCAATAGCATAGGAGACCATAGACTTCCTAAGCTAGCTTTAAATTCCAGCCAAAACCACCTAATGCTTAAATGAGGTTGGTATAAAGACACGAGGGCTTGGTTAAACCATTGGGAGATCGACGAGAATGTTGCATTGCAAAACATTAATAAGATTTAAAAAATTGTTACTTCTAAGTTCAAAGAAAAGATGTGGTGTGAGAAAGATCTAGCAGCTAAAATAAAATTAAGATATTATAAGGAGGTCATCAACCCCACCCTAGAAGATCGAAAGTATCTCTTTGTTTTAATTAGCTCAAAGAAAAAAATTAATATAGCCAAGATTAGAACGAACTCTCATGAGCTCCATAGTGAAACATGTCCTTGGACACTTCCTAAAACACCATGGATGGAAAGGATCTACCATCTCTGTGAGAATATGAACATCGAGGATGAAAATCAATTTCTCTTAGAGTGCCCGCATAAAATCACATTAGAGCTCAATTTCATAATCTTTGTTGCAATACTGGCCTTCCTAGCCTTTTAAGATGTCAAAATTATAGTGAGCTTCAGAGGCTTCTCTCCAAGCTTTTTGAGCATAGGAATAAAATCTTAAATCAAACTAAATAACTATTTTCTTTAGGTCTGATAGACCAAAGATTGGTCTCAGTGGACATTAATCACCATCATCATCATCATCATTAAAATAATGATTATAAGATGATTAACATTAGTATTATTTTAATATTAAATATTATTAATCTTAATCCTAATATTAATATTAATTACTATATAAAATTGATATTAATAATTTAAAACATTAATATTATTAATGCTTATAATAATAATGGCGGGAAAATGGCGCGCGCGGGAGGATTTTTCTTCGTTCTAGGTTTTCAATCTTCCATTGCCGCCGCGGGCTGGAGATCGAGGCTTTGGAAGTGCATCCATGGCATGAGACATCGTGCTACCTGTGCTGTTCATTGCGACTTGATTGGGGCTGAGATTCCATTCACGCTGGTGGGTTTCTTCATTTCTGCTGCGACTGGTTCATGGACCTCCTGCAGATCCAACAGAGAGGGGCACTGGTGTCTGACCAGTCTAACAAAAACTACAGCGTGGTATGAAACATTCCCCTGTGAGTGCCATTGGTCTCTTGGTGGCTTTGGTGATGAACCAGCGCCGATTTTTGTGCTCTGCTACACCGCTCATGGTGACTATGCGCACAATACTCTGTTCTGTCGGATGCATTCTCATGCTGAGAGTTCAGTTTTCCTCTTTCATTTGGAGCGGATACCGCTTGACTTCCCCATTTTCAGACTGGCCTTCACATCCACGGCCTGGTCCTCGACGATGGGCGACTATTGGGCTCCGGACCAGCGCTCTTGGGGAACTTATGCTTTGCGGTTTCCACAGCTGCATTTACAGAGGCGTCAAGTGCATCACTTCTCCATTGCTGCTGAGACAAGTAATACAGACCTTAAGCGGTCACGGTGGATGCACTCGGAACTTCTGAGACAGGGACAGACCCACGATGAGGTGCCTACAGACAAAAATCGCAGCCAGCTTATCTGCAATACTGATTTTCAGGTAGGCATGAATCCATTTCAAGTGTTCATTAAGCCTCCTGTAGGTAACTGTTTTCTTTTATGGATACGAACAGTAGATTCTATATTACACCTGAAGGAAGCTATCCAATCTATGGCGGGGTACCCTGTTTTTTCACAGTCTCTGATTTTTGGGGGGAAAGCTCTAGCTGACCATTGCTTGGTTAATGACTACTCCATCGGTTCTGGGTCTTCCATCTGCCTCAACCTCAGACTGAGGGGTGGAATGATGGGCCAAAACAGGGCACATGGATCCTCCATGGGTGCTGGTGCATCCAAGACATTACCCACAAAAGGTTCATATAGGATTGTATTACAGGGGGACAAGAACACTCCCACAGCTCCTGCCGCTCCTGCTGAAAGTTCTCCCAAGCCATATATTGTAGAACTGCAGGATAGCGTGCCTGAAATAAACATAGACAGTCTGGATATTGACATGCATAGAAATGCCTACGAAGCCCAAGCAATTATAGGCAGATTCAACTGCTTCTGGCCCAAACCAATGGAGCTGTTCCATTGGATTTTTACAAATTGGACCATGGACTGTGAAATACACCTATGTTCTAAGGGGTTCTTCATTGTCAAATTTACATCCACTGAGGTTAGAGATGCCATTTTCAGCCAGGGACCATGGTTCTGGGGCTCCACGGGACTCTTCATTACACCATGGTTCCCAAATTTTGATGCCAACACCATGGAGGTGACCAAAATGCCAGTCTGGGTAAGGCTCTACAATCTCCCGCTACATTTTTGGAATGAAAATGTTCTTGGCTGCATTGGAAACACCCTAGGTAGATACATTAAAACAGACACTCAACGCCTGGAAGAGCGCATATTCACCTTCGCACGAATCTGTGTGGAGGTTGATTTGAGCAAGGGACTCCCTGAGTCCATTATGCTGAACAACAAACAACAGAGATGGACACAACATTTAGACTATGAGAATACAACTTTCAGATGCAGGATATGCAGGTGCACAGGCCACCTACAAAACTCATGTCCGGCAGCAAAAAGGGATAACAGGAAAAAGAAGAAAACAGGCAAAGCGGCAAAAGGTTGGCAATTTCCATCTGAAGAACCAGAACTACAGGAAGAAGAGGTGGAACCAACACCACATGAGAATCAACAAACAGATACTTCCTTGGGCACACAAGAACAGGAAATGCAAGAGCAGCTCGACACCACCACAAAGACTCAGCAGGACATGGAACCTGGAACACTAGATAGTGGGGGATACAAAAGAACACATACATCAGACACATCTGACTCTGATAAGGACAATGGAGCACCAACAGAAGGAAATCAGCTTGTCCTTATCGAGACCGAGCCAACACTTGGTGCTTGGCGTAAGGTTGAAAAGAAGAAGGGGAGAAAATCTTAATTGTAACCCCTTTGCTTTTTTATTTGCGGCATTCTGAATGTCTTTGGACATATACCAGCTCATACAACATGTAATTTTGTTTTCTCATAAATAAAATTACGAACTTTTTCATTGTGAAAAATAATAATAATAATAATAATAATTATTATTATTATTATTATTAGTATTAATGTGAATAATAATCAAATTATTACTAAGAAAATATTACAATATTGTTGATAATATTATTAATATGATAATATTAATAATGTCAAAAAAATAAAATTATTAGTTTGATTAATTATAATATTTTTTTTTAAATTATTAACATTTAATATTATTAACATAATAACATTAATATTATTAATAACATTTTAATTATAGTATTAATATTAATAACATTTATTTAATAATATCACTATTTTAAACACATTAACATTTTTATATAAGTAATATTAAAGTAATAATTATAAGCATTACAAATATTAAATAATAATAGTAATAATAATAGTAGTCTATTTTTTATCAAAACAATACTATTAATAATATTAATAATATCATTAATATTATTAATAGCATTTAAATTATAATATTAACATCAATAACATTTAATTACTAATATTATTAAATACATTAACATTATTAATGAAAATATAATTAACATGTTATTAATAAATGATATCTAATATAATTAACATTAATATTAACCAATAATAGTAATAATATTTACATTTTGATAATTAATAATAAATAATTAATCACATTTAATACAAAAATTCTATACTAATAATGATGATATTTAGAAAATGATTAAATATACTATTAATGATATTAACATTAACATTTTTCATATAAATATTTTTAATATTAATATTAATAAATAACATTAATTATATTTACCAATGTAACATTGTTGTAGAAATTATATAACATATGCATGTATATATCCAGATTCTCCTGATCTAACAATATTTATCTTCTTGTTAAATATAGAATCCTTCCACTGTTAATCTTTTGTGGAAATTTAAACTCAATTGCAAACACATGAAGCAATAAAAACAATCAACATAACACAGTTGTTTAACGGGAAAGCCTGAAGCTAAAAACCCCAACTATCATATATTATGTATCATGGAGATCATTTAACAATCTCATACAAAGCTTAGTACATCAAGCTCTTAGTACAATCAATCGTCACACATTAACATGAAGAAATCTACAAATCCATGCACTGATTTCTTACCACCTGATAGCCTGCCTCCACTGCATAATCCCTGATGATAGCAATCCTTGAATGAATGGAATCATGCTTGCCTTGACTGCGCAATCCTCATTGGAAACTCCAATGTGTGTGTGATGCAATCAATGCATCACTATAGTCACAACAGATAGTCCATCTCACCCTTTCACCTATCTCTCCACTGGGTCTCCACTGGAACTGACATGCACTGTAGTTAACTGTTGAATTTTTTCAGTTGATTAATGAGGTATTATTTGTGAATTAATTAACTAGTTAATTCGCTCGACTCTCACTAGTGTATCATTCAGTTAGACTACATACAACTAGCTCAACTGAGTTTAACTCCATTAACTAAGTTAAATTGAATAACAACTCCATGAACTACTCTTTGAGCTCCGTCATAACTTTGCCACTTCAGTTCTAACTGAGTCCTCCATGCATGAGCCACCAGTAAACCCTAGGAATTTCATAATTCTTTCAGCCCACTGATTTTCCAAATCTGTACATTGAAATTAAGTGCTCCAAGAGAATAAGTTGATATTTAGAGTCTGATTATTATTAGGACTAATAATAATCGACACTTCTATTTTTAGATCGATGATCTATAAATAGAATTTGCCCAATATTCTAAAAATATAATTTCATCTATTTTTCCAACTTGACCAACCATCCACAAATAGCATCCTGCAACTTCTGAAATATGATCACCATGTCTAAAAATAGACATAGTCTAAAAATAGACTTACACCTAGAAATAGTCTGCGGGCCCACTTAGTGAAGGTGACTGATTTTCACTAAGCACATCATCTTGTTGAATCTCAACACTCCCTCTCAACAAGATAAGGATTATCCTTCACCCCGATCTTGTCTCTATGGTATTCAAATTTGCTCCTTCTGAGCGCCTTCGTCAGAATGTGTGCATCTTGATCTTCCATAGGAATGTACTGAAGCAACATGATCTTCTGCTGCACACAATCTCTGATATGATGATACCGGATATCAATATGTTTAGATCTATCATGAAACACAGGATTAATCGAGAGTTTAATGCAACTCTGATTATCACAATGTATCATTGTAGGATCTAAATGTGAATTGAACAAGCCGACCAGGATCTTCCTCATCCTGATAGCCTCACATGTAGCTTGACTTGCTGCCATGTATTCTGCTTCCACTAAACTGAGTGCCACGGATATTTGTTTCCTACTGTACCAAGAAACTGTTGTAGATCCGATACTAAAAACCCCTCCTGATGTGCTCTTTCTGTCCGTTGGGTTGCCTGCCCAATTTGCATCCGTGAATCCATGCAACTTCACTTCATCCGTCTGTCTGTACCATAAGCCATACTCAGATGTGCCCCTGAGATACCTCAGGACATGCTTGACTACCTTCCAAAAGAGCTTGGTAGGCTTAACCATCGCTTGTTAAAGTTGGTTCACCGCATACATATGTCCGGTCTTATATTAACTAAATACATGAGCGAACCCACCAACTGTCGATAAACAGTGGCATCCACTACCTCTGCCGATATAACATCCTCTTTCCTCCAATTTCCTAGAAGAGGAGTGTCAATAGTCTTGCAGCCTTGCAGCCTTGCATGTGAAACTTCTACAGTATCTCCTGGGCATACTTGCCTTGAGACACAAATAGTTCACCTTCCCACTGCCATATTTCCAATCCAAGGAAATAATGAAGGAGGCCCAAATCCTTTATCTCAAACTCCTTTGCAAGATCTGCCTTACATGAGTGTATCAACTACTCATCACCTGTTAGTATTAAATCATCAACATAAAGAACAATGATTAAAAGCTTACCCTCCACCACAATTTGGTACAGGTCTACATCTGCCTCACTCTTGGTGAAGCCAAGTCCAGTGAAATAGTTGTCGATCTCTGTGTGCCAAGCACGAGGTGCTTGTTTCAGCCCATACATCGCTCTTTTGAGCCTGCACATATGCAACTCGCTGCTGAAGATCTCAAATCCTTCAAGCTGCTCAATGTACACCTCTTCCTCAATGATCCCATTAAGGAACGCAGTCTTCACATCCATTTGATGAGTGTGCCAACCCATGTGCACTGAGAGAGAAAGGATGGTCCTTATGGAAGGATACCGTGCGACAGGTGCAAAGGTTTCTTCATAATCAATCCCCTCAATATGTGAGAGGCCTCGAGCAATAAATCTTTCCTTATACTTGTCGACGCTCCTATCAGCTGCTTGCTTTACCTTGTAGATCCATTTGAAATCTACCACTCATTTGCCCACCGGCCTTGGAACAATCTCCCAAGCATTGTTTCTGACAATGGATTCATAATCCTCCACCATGGCATCTACCCATGTGGGCTCCTGCACTGCTTCTTCAAAAGAAGATGGCTCTATCATGATACACTTGCTCATAAGAGCCATGTATCCAGTAAATCGATTAGGTGACTGTCTTTGTCTGCGCTGTGATGTAGGGACTCCTACATTCTATGCTGCATCAAGCTTCAATCTCTCATCTTTTGTGGTACGCTTTCTGCCTTGTCTGATGTTTGGTTCTACATGAGTGGAATCCTCCACTCCATGAATCTCCTCTTGTGGCTGATCCACATCTAGAGCCTCATCTTTGGGAACAAGAAGTTCCTCCTCTGCATGCAAGTGTAGCTCCCTCTCAAGCGACAACTTCATTGCTTTCACCTCATTGAATTTTATATCCCATCGCACCACAGTCATTCGACTGTCTAGAAAATACACACGATAATTATGGGATGTTTCTGTGTACCCCAAAAATATCCCAACTTCTGCAGTTGGCTCCAGCTTCTTCCTAGCATCCTTTGTCACATGAATGTAAACAGATGAGCCAAAAATCTTCAAATGATAAATATCAGGCTTCTTACTAGTAAAAGCTTCTTCATGTGTACCCATGCCAAGTACTCTATGAGGACAACGGTTTTGCACATAAACCGCAGTGTTGCATGCTTCCACCCACAAGTGCATTGGTAGGCCCTGGTCATGCATCATAGCTCGGGCAACACCCACGATCGTTATGTTCTTCTTCTTCGCGAACCCATTCTGCTGTGAGTTATGAGGCGCTAGGACTTCTCTTCGAATTCCTTCTTTACTACAAAAGTCTTTGAATTCGTTCGATATATATTCACCACCATTATCACTCCGTAGAGCCTTCACTTGCTTCCCCGACACCTTCTCCACCAATGCGTTAAACTCACATAACTTTGAGAATGTTTCGCTCTTCTTCTACATGAAGAAGATCCAACATCTACGAGAATAGTCATCAACAAAAATAACATAATACCTGTGTTTTTTTGTTGAAGCAACCGAGAAAGGTCCACACACGTCTGTGTGAATTCTCTCCAGGATCACCAAAGCACGGTTCTCCTTCTCATGAAAGATGGTCTTCACAAACTTATCCATATTACATACCTTGCACTGATATGACTATGCAAGAGTACCCTTGGGGTGTCCAGTAGAAATCTACTGCAAAATCTTCAAAGCACCATGGTGAAGATGGCCCAATCTCCTATGCCATAATTCGCCCTCATCCCGGCTCACCACTTCTTCTACTTTTCCCAAAATTGCAGCGCAGCCATATACCTCCATCTCGTAGATATTCTTAACTCGAATCCCTATCCTCTTGGTTTGACCCGCTATTTAATGTCGCAAGAAAACTTTTCCCTCGCTAAAAACAATGTCATAACCTCTGTCTTCCAACATTGCGACTGAGACCAAGTTATTATTTAGACCTGGAACATGCATAACATCTTTCAACAGAAATGGATTACCTGACTCCCTCTCAAAGGTAATGGTCCCAAAGTCATTCGCACTGTATCGACCATCATCGCCCATCTCTATATGCGTTTGGAGATCCTTCTCCTCCAAGTCACTAAACAACTCCTTGTCTCCCGTCATATGGAAAGACGCACCACTATCAAGATACCACACCGATCCCATTGAGCTTGAAACCAAGCATGCGATCAAAGAGAAATCAAGTTCAAATTGTGAGGCTAAGGCCTCTCTAGCTGCAGCTCCAGAAGCCTTCTTGTTCTTCTTTTTCTGTGGGCAGTTAGTGACGAGATGCCCATGTTCGTGACAATGAAAACACTTCACTTTGGACAAATCCAGCTTCTTGCCTTTAGCCTCGGATTTTGGATGGGATTTCTTCCCCTTTCCTTTCCTTTATTTGGTAGCCAAAGCGCAATTATCTTCATCATCATTCTTCTATGAAGAGCCATCCCTGGTACTTTGCCTTATCTCCTCCTGCACAAGATCTGACCAAAGTCGCTCCCAAATCGGTAGTTTCTCCTGTACATTGACAGAGTCTTCGTAGCTATGCCAACTCTTCGGAAGCCCAAGGAGAGCCAAGATCACCAAGTAATCATCATCAACAGTAATCCCCACACTTCCCAGTTCATCCCTGCAATGGACAAACTTCGTGAGATATTTTGGAATACTATCGCCCTTCTCCATTTTTATTTTTCTGAGCTTATCTTTCAACACCAACTTCCTCTGATCACTGCTACTTTGGAAAATATTTGTCAAAGCCTTCCACATTGAAAATGGAGTGGCTTTCTCGTGAAGTCTTAACACAATATGGTCCTTCACACCTTCCAACAGAATTTTTCTTGTCTTTTCTACCTTCTTTTTCCATGCGTCAAGTCCTGTAGCATCACTAGAAGCAGGCTTAGGAACATCGCTATCGATGAAATCCTTCAGTCCATTATATTCAAGAACCGCCTCCATCCTATCCTTCCAGGCTATGTAACTCAAGCTACCCTCAAGGGCATACTCCAATCGCAACCCATTGAAAGACATTTCAATGAATACTCAATTGTCGCACCAAGAAATTTCTGCAGCAAATTCGAATTGTCCACCAGCACAAAACTCAGCACTTATTCACAATTGCAATCTCCAGTGATCAATACTGCTCTGATACCATGTAGAAATTTATTAATACTAATGTATTACTAGATCCTCCTGATCTAACAATATTTATCTTCTTGCTAAATACAAAATCCTTCCACTGTTAAACTTGCGGAAATTTAAAACTCAATTGCAAACACATGTGAATAAATTCAATCACACATAACACAGTTGTTTAACGGGAAAGCTTAAAGCTAAAAACCCCAACTATCATATATTATGTATATTAATGGAATCATGTAATAATCTCATACAAATCTTAGTGCCTCAAGCTCTCAGTACAATATAGATTCATTACACATTGTCATGCAGAAATTTGCATCTCCATGCACCAATTTCTTGCCTCCTGACAGCCTGCCTCCACTGCACAATCCCTACTGAAGAAGACCCCTGAATGAATTCGAATTGGCCTTGCCTTGACTACGCAATCCTCATTGGCAACTCCAATGTGTGTCAGATGCATTGAATGCATCACTATAGTCACAACAAATAGTCCATCTCACCCTTTCACCTATCTCTCCACTGGGTCTCCACTGGAACTAACATGCAAGTAGTAAACTACCGTATTTGTTCAGTTGTTAGTGAGTTATTAGTTGTGAATTAATTAACTAATTAATTCACTTAACTCTCGCTAGTGTATCTTTAAGTTAGACTAGATACAACTAGCTCAATTGAGTTTAACTCACTTAACTGAGTTAAACTAAATAACAACTCCTATAACTACTCTTCCAACTCTATCATAACTTTTCCACTTCAGTTCTAACTGAGTCCTCCATGCATGAGCCACAAATAACCCTAGGAATTGCATAATTCCTTCAGCCCACTGATTTTCCAAATCTATTCACTGAAATAAAGTGCTCCAAGAGAATAAGTTGCTGTTTATTGTCGTATTATTCTTAAGGGTTAATAATAATCGGCATGCACCTATTTTTAGATTGACGATATACAAATAGACTTCACCCAATATTCTAAAAACAAAATTTCATCTATTTTCCACATTTGACCAACCATCTACAAATAGCATCCTGCAACTTATAGAATATGCTCACAGTGTATAAAAATAAACATACACCTAAAAATAGCCTACGAGCCCCACTTAGTGAAGGTGCTTACTTTTCACTAAGCTCATCATCTTGTTGAATCTCAACAATGGTCAACCTCCTCCCTGTGTATAAAGTCATTGAACTGGTCTACATTCTCTTCAGCTGTAATTTCTTCATCACTTCCCCAAGTTTTGATTGTAGCAGAATATTTTCTAGGAAGGGTATTTGAGACAGCTGGAAGGGCAAGAGGGGCATAACTAGCAGGTGTAGCAGGTGGAGGAGACACATTTCCTACCATGATGAATGGGACTGTGGTAGTTTTAGGGAAAAAAGTAGTAGAAGAAGAGGAACTATTAGGAGGAGGGTTGTTTGGTCTCTGTTGTCCACTGACAATTGAACTCCAACCAGGAAGAGGAAAATTAGTTTTCCTTCTTAACAAAATTTCAAAAGGGTCAAGCTCCTTCAACCTATCCAAATATTCTCTTTCTAACAACAACTCTGAAGTGACTACTTCCCAAAACTCTTCTTTATCTTTTTGTGTCACTAAGGCTGAGCTATCAATACCTCTCCTATGTAGGTCTAAGACAATTTCAGTTAATTCTTTTTCACTTTCAGACCTAAACAAGACTTCCTGAATCTTGTCATCAAATATTTTATATTTAGGACTTCTTAAAAATTCAGAGGAAAAGGATTTTGTATGTAATGGAGTACCTGATATTGCAATAATGCCTTGACTGGCTCTGGAGATGGTGTTTGGATTGTCCACAATGGTAGGTGGATCTGGGTCAGGATTACTCCTCGTGTATCTCCTTCTCGAAGCCACCCTTGATCATATCAATTTTGAATGGAGTCACCAAGGTAGATGCAGCCTCGAACAACTTCCTGAGCTCTTGCTACCTTTAGAAGTTCATCTTCAAAATTTTGGGAAAGTATAATCTTCAGGCTCTCAGAAGACGCACCAAAATGTTATCACAAAATTTCTCCTGATAGGCTGCTAATCAGACAACTTCATGTAACTGTTTCAAACCAATCTCGCAACTGAAGCTTAGCCTCTTCAGTCTGAGAGGGCTCTCTCAAAGGGGTTAATGATATTGATAATGATAAACTAGATGGCTAACTCTACTTAGAAAATGACTTGTTTGTGATAAGTGTAGGTTGAAAAGAACATCAGTATGTAAACATTGGGCTTATGGATTCAACAAAGTAATAATTCAGTAGTAAGTTCACTTCACATAGAAGATGAGGTAGGTAAGAGATTTTAGCAAAGTTAAGCACTCATGAAAAATAGAATAACACAGTCCATTCATCTATAAATGAAGTCATAGCATTACATTAATGAATTCTGAGTATTAAAGATGAAAACCACTGAAAATGGTACACAAAGAAAATATAGATCAGATAAAAACTAAAAAATCAATCAAAATCTCAAGTTGGTCAAGAAACAAGTCTGTTGTATTACTGAAAACAGTCAATTACATAAAGCTGCAGTTTTGCTAAAATGTCTCTAACCTATACAAATTTGAATATATGCCCTTTAATAAACTTATTACATCATGAGATGATCTAACTCATGGCTAGATTCATCGAAATTTTTCTAATGACACCTTGCATAACAAGAAAACATCTACATTAATGAGAAAATGACAACTATTCTATTTGACAGTCCTTTTCCTAATAGGACTGAAACTGTCCTTTATTACATCAACTACCTTTTCTCCTAATATTAGTTACATCTTTGACAACTATTACTTCACATGTTTGAATAGGGTGCGATGGGACTCATCACTACATGACATCTTAATTTACCTCCTCTAAAACTAGAAACAAACCTTGCCTTTTAGGAAAACTAGTCCTTATCTTCAATGAATGGTTTGGCTGATGAGTTAGCTTCATCACGTGGTCTTTAAGTCTTGGATGACTTCTGGCAAGATCCCTTGAACATTTGAAATTACCCGGCTATCCAAAATTGCACAAAACCTACTCATATAGCTTCAAAATAGTATGCTATGAAAGTATGACAGTTTCATAGCGTACTTTTGTAGCGTTACAAAAATGCCTTATGCCATCAATATTTATGATTCTTTCCTTCTGTATGATGTTCATTATGCCTTCATACATCTTACATACCATTTTCACCTCTTGGAAGCTCCCAAAAATGGTTCAAAATGCAAAAAATAAACCTATAATAGTTTCGCAGTGTTTTCCTGGTCTTCAAGCCTAAGAACACTACAAAACTGCGAAAAACAGTGAAAATTATAGATTTTTGTGTAGCTTAAAAAATATATTTTCCAAGTGTAAAAAATTAGTTTCTAACATGCCATTAACCTTTAAAATCATAAACTAGCTCACACTATGATTCTTGAGGTGTTTCTTCCTCATTGATAATGAGTTGAGAAATTGGCTCCTCAACTACTATCATTTTAAGGCCCCTTTTCTCCAACTCCTCATGAGTTAGTTCAAGCTGTTCTTGGAGGTATTTAACCTGATCCTTCAACTTTTTGTTTGCATATTTCAAATGTAAATTCATTTCCTGACATGTTTCACTTCTTTCCTCAATGGCATGGTCCATTTGATAAACTGTTGTGTATTATCTAGGGTCTTGGAAACACTGTCAACCTGCTCTTCCCAAATCTCTTTCATCTTTTCAAACTGAACCTTCTAGACATTATGTTTCCTTTTTTCTTTCTTCATAACATAAATTTCAAGATTGGAAAATTTCAACTGTTCTTCAAGGAGTTCAAACTCGGTTTTTTCCATTACTTTCTCCTTTCCTTTCTTTGACTTGCTAACTGAATCTTTCTCTACAAGTGATGAAATATCAATGATGTCTTGTGGTGGTTTTACCATGTCAATAGGTGGATGAACCTCTTTAATTCTCTCTAATAGCTTTCTAGCATGCCTTGTCATGGGATTTATTTCTTGGAACATAAAACCTGCATCTTCTCCTTCAAATTCTAGTCTCTTTGCAGATTTGGCTTTCTTTATTTTCTATCCACCTTCCTCTATATCCTCAGCCTAGACTATAGGATTCTCTTCTATGTCAATGGCATGCAGTATTTCTTATAAATTTCCTTTAGCTATTGTTCTGTCCCTACAACCACTATTTTATCTTCTAAAGCCATTGTTTGAATCCTTGTTATCATTTTTCTTCCTTGTTTACTCACAGCTTGTTTTTGTTTTGCAGGTGGAATAATGGGTGTATCAAAACTCTGCAATTACTCTGTTTCTGTCATGGCTGGTTCACTTGGTTCTACTCTTGCTGGTTTACTTGGTTCTGCCAACAATGGTTCATTTTGTTCTGCCACTAAGGGTGATGATATACTCCTAGGTTTAGGAGTTCTTGTAGGAGTAAGAGTATCCAACTCAAAACCACTAATAAACAAAAATGAAGACCAATCTCTGCCTAGTCTTTGGAGCTAATCTAAAACCAATAGTTTAATTAAACCATGATGAAACAATGAAGTCTCACTCCCTTCAGTTTTTTCTTGGACCTTATCTGCCATTTTTGATAAACTTCTATGTAAATAGAAAGGCAGATCAAGAGATATCTTACCAGTAAAGTGTAGGAGAAGCTTGAAATGATAAGAGTAAACTTTATGGTATCTCCTTTCACAAGTCAAAATATCTTTGGATGATGAGCATCAACTTTGAGTAGTTATCCTTCATGCAGTTTCTTGGGATGGCATTAGTAAGGTCCATTTCATTGTTTTCTAGCTCGATAAACTCCTTGCACTTCTCCATGTTGAATTTGAACCCTTTTAACCATTTCTCTTGTCCCCTTGTAATCCTTGTTGCCACTGCAATGACGTCTGGTGTAATGGAAAGATTCAACATCCCCACTTTGGTAGCTATTGCACTGATTTTTAAAGCAAATTATTTGGAAACCTATACATGACAGCCTTGTAATATTTCACAAAAATGTAAACAATATTCCTTCTGAAGACTTCTATAGCTGTTGGATCTTCATTGATCATATTCATATCTGTTGGTTCACATCTTAAACATTGGCCACCTTTATTTGCCCTTCTTTTTTATGCCATGATTTCTTTAATGCCTTCTCAGCCTCGCTTGATATTTTTCATCCTCGCTTGATCAGTGATATTTGTAAACCTTTGAAAACACCAGCCACAGCTTTGGCTCAATGTAGTAGCTCTCGAGAGCTCAATATCACATGAAGAAGGAATGAATAATGAGAAATGACTGAATTAGGAAAGATTTTGAAGTTTGATATTCACTCATAACACAATGATGACTCATACATGCCTAAAATGGTGATGATGACTTCAGACCTGACCATGTACCTTGATCTTAACCTTGATGATGAATCATTTATGGTACAACTATTTCTGACACTCGTTGACGTAATTGTAAGATGAACATTATTGACATACTTGACTTGTAAGGAAATTCGCGATAAAAGTTATGAAGTAATGAACCAATCTATAGACCTACAATGATCCAAGTGGATATCAGTGGCCATCCACCTATTCTATTTGGACTCGTACCATCAATTCTTGCAGCTTTTCACTTTCAGCACAACTTACTATTTTTAGCAGGTTGTCAGTTCCTGAACTTTCGGAGCCGTTTGGAGGCCCTAATGAGCCACGTGTTTATTGGTGTCCACCCACCTATTCCATTTGGACCCACACCATCATTTCTTTCAGTTTTTCAGTTTCAGCACAGCTTACTATTTTTAGCAGTTTTTTGGGTCCTGAACTTCCAGAGCCATTTTGAGGCCCTAAACGACATTTTTTGGGCATCATTTGTTCGTTGAATATGATTTCGTTTTAGAATCAATATTCATGATCAATAGTTATGCTCCTTAGATATATATTTCTAACGAGGTATGATGCGCGTCAAATGGAGATCGTATGCCAAAGTTACGTCCCTGGGAAGTTGAAACACCAATTTACCCAAACGAGGCCCATAGTTTTGGCGCTTCATCTCCTACGGTTATGTTTTTTTATGTTTAGGGTTTTGCATTGTTTTTCAACAATAAATAGGCCTTTGAGCCTCATTGTAACATAGTTTAGAGGCATGTAGCCACCACATCTCTTCTCAGAGATAAGCTACCAGCGTCATAGCTATTTTATTTCCATTGTGTCTATAAGCTATTTCAGTCAGTTATTATTAATAAAATGAAGCATTATTTCTGCTGTATCTCTGTGTTTATTTCTGTATTTTATTGCGTTCCTGCATAAATCCGGATCATACCACCATATATTAGATATTTCACTTTTGGCTATCCGTTAGTTGCTAGGAAGACGGTCTTGATATTGAATGTGTTCAGAAGTTCATCATACAACTTCACCTATCTAACGCACAAGGATCTTATACTATAACCAACAACCATTGTTCAAGGGTTTCCGAGTGCCAAGAACAACAAACCATAACAATATGAAAAGACAATAAAATTAACAATGTGTTCAAGGGTTTATGTGCACCAAGAACCACTAATTTGAATTATGTTACATTGTTCAATAATTGGTTATGCACTTAAAAAAAAAATGAATATAACATATCTTCCATCAATCAAAGTGATATACTACTACCACTTTTTTCACTAGTTACTTGTGCACCACATAATAAGAATACATATAGGATCAATAATAAAATCTTACAAATTCAAGAAACTTAAGTGTCTCGTCTAACACTAACAATATCAGGCTCAAATCCATGTTTGAATATTGTTAGCTTCATATTTTGAGAATCTTGGATATTTTCTACAAGAATCTGGAACTACAAATAACAATGTATCTCAAATATTTATCCCCAATTATGTTTTGTACATAACCAAGATATTATTATGGTCCACGATACCACATCTTTCTTAGGCATTTTTTCAAGGTATTTTTGTGCATCATCAATTCTCATGGCATTGAAGTGCCTCACCATCAATGTATTCCACGAGAACAAATTTCATTGTGGCCCCATACAGTTGAGAGGAAATGCAAACTATGGAGCAGTTGGAGCTTATCTAGGCATGTATCTGTTGAATAACTCTCGATTTGAGACCTAACCTCATGGAAGACTACACTCTAGTTTTGAAATATGAACAATAATTTTCACACCTCTATTACATCTAATCAGGGATTCAAGGCAACCATTCAAGCAACCAACAGAGCAATAGAATGCAATGTTTATTGATCAAATCATTCATTACACCAACTATTACAGTCATCTTGGTGAAGACCCAGAAAGAAATATTAGCTATTAACAATAATTGACCATCATTGTCATAGTTGTCATATTATTTCTCAAATATACTTCAAAATAGTTAGTAATACAAATATATCTTCTTGCACTCATTACCAACCATATAGACTATTGATTACCGATATTATCGAAGCAGAACCAGGTTGTGACTCATATCATATGTAGGATGACACAATTCTACGACTGTAAATAAAATAAAAAAATTCTTAGGCATTCAGATGCCTCACCTGCAACTACTAGCTCACGAGACTTCACATACATTTAGAAAAGGTGAATTTTCATAAGAATTTCAAACTCGAGCTAGAATCCCTTATGAATCAAATGGGCATGAACCTTCCTTCCCTCTGCAAAATTTCTGGCATCGATGTAGAATTACAAGAGAGAATTTTAGTTGTTGGAGCTCATGGGAATGTTTCTTTTGTCCATTAAAGCCAAAGTGGACACATTTCTTATCACACAAATATTTTTTGGGAGACCGCAACCTTGACCTTGAGAGTTTGTGCTTCGACTTCCTCTCTAGAAATTTTTACTTGGACAGTGTGCTAATTTACATTTCGCTATCTCAATTTGGTTGCTTTGAAAGTTGGTCTCATTTTATGCAATAGCTAGATCAAACAGTGGAAAAATAATTAATGCATAATCATAACACTCACAAGCACATAGTAGAAAAAATAAAAATCACTCACACATGAAACTAAACTATCCACTCTCACAGGCTTTCAAATTCACCTGGGCCTCCCATGAGGGAGTTAAGCCCAGAGATAGTATAAGATCCCAAATGGCCAAATAATCAACATATTTGGAATATTTTAGTGTTCCAATTGAAATACTGACAAGAAAAACATAGAACACAAGGGATCTAAAATAAATGCAACCCTTATTTATATTTTTAACTAAAGAAAATAGTGCATGCCCATAGAATAATATCAGAGCCCCTACAATGGCATGCACAAATACTCATCAAAGAGAAAAAAAAGACACTAAAGCATAATCGTTGACCTTGGATGGATCCACCAGACAAATCACACCCATGGGGTTTTCTTCCCTGAGATCAAACTGGAACTGGTCATGCCAAGTTCTCAAGAAAAACAAAATAAGATAGATAGACTCAAGATGATCCAGATGCCTAGCTCCTATCCTCTTTAATGGGATTAATGGACTCTCTAGAAACCTTATTTTATCACTTTCCCTCGAAAAAAGAAGGAAAACACCATGGGTCGATACCACAGTCAGATACCATGGTAAATACCATGGGAAGATTCCATCCACTTTGACCATATCAAGAAAAGGGAATATTACAAATCCTCCCACCCAAAGATTTATTTCCCTCAAGTAATCCACTTTTATCCATAGCAAATTTTTTTTTTTACTGATAATAGGATCCCATAGAAACCAATGTGTTATCCCATGCCTCCATGCTAAATGATCATGAATAAATCCTTCGATACTTGGATCCCAAACAATCCTTCGACCAATATTGCCCTTAATAGATTCCACTGGATCCCAATGGCACCTAAGTCTTGGGACTTGTGGGTTATGATACAATATCAGCCCTCCATAACTTCATGTGCTTAAGAACCCAAGCTGCGATATAACCATGGATAAGAATATCTTCCTAAGACTCATCCCATCAATAGAGTTCCAACTCATAATCTCCCTCCAATTCATCCCGTGGGAAGGATCTAATGGATGAATGTCTGCACATGGAGTAAGTCTACTTTGATGACAATGTTCGATGCTCAACTCATGTTTCTCCACTCAGTCACCCAACATGATCCATTTGGAGAACTCTTCCATGATCTCCACAATGTATAAATACAGGTTGGTAGTGTTGGAAGCCTTATCTATGTACTCTTGTAGAGGGATGCTCTGAAACTCCCAACTGTACTCCTCTTTCTTCCTTGTTAGGGACTTGAGTCATTCCTCAACACTAAACAACTTGGATGTTGATTCAACACTTACCCCTATGAGCTCCTCAATTTTCCTATTCTCATGTAAGACAGTGTCTCACACTGTCCACACTCTTTGCTTCAACTTCATGATATTTGTCTTGAAATGCATGATATTTTCCCGAAAGTCCTCTACTGGAAATTTTGGTGCCCTGTTGAATGCCTTTGTATCTATATGCAATAGATGTTCAATGATCATATCTCCAACTCAAACCTTTGACCTAATCTTGAGAAATGACATATCCTACATACTATATTTTTCATGTTTCCCCTCATGATCATGCTCATTATGTTTATTTATTATTATTGGTTCCTCAATTGAGTCTCCTTGAATGTCTTATTCCTCGCCTTATCCACATCTGGGTACAATATGTTGTTCACCTTCTCTGGTTGTCAAACATGGAAGTATTGGTGGACTGTATCTACACTTTATTTCCCATACTCTTTATGGATTTCCAACTGGATATCTATTGACTCATCTATATAAGAGTTTACCACTTTTCATATGTTCAAATAAAACCCCTTTTACAAACCCTTATATCTCCCACTCATTTTTATTATTATTATTATAATATCAAACTCATTTCCAAAAATTAAACTCTTCTACTCTCTCTCTTTTCATTGTTAATATTATTATTATTTTTAATAATAAAACTCAACCACTTCAGACTTCCCTTTTTAAACCAAGGGTCCCACTTAACCAATTAAGGGTCCCTAGACTCTTCTTACTATTTTTATTCAAACTCAACTACTACACACTTCCCTTTTTAAACCAAGGGTCCCACTCAACTACTTGTGGGACCCTAAAATTTTATTACTCTTTTTAATATTATAATGGTGGGTTTACAAATTTGGTGGGGCCATAGTTATAGGAAAGGTGGGCATCGACGTGTACGAGTACATTGACTGACTTAACAATTCTTTGGACTTCGGAGGTGTGTATCTCTTTCGGCTGGATAACAACCTTAATGTTTTTTTGCAATAGCCTCCTGCCCTGGTTGATGAGATCCTGACTAACGGTTGTTGTTGGATCCTTCTCTTCACTATGTATGGTGTCAGTGCGTCCTTAGTGAAGGATCGGTAGTCTCAGTTGAATCAGTTGTGACTAATATATTTTTTCCTTCACCCTGGGCATGGACAATATATGATTGACCCTGTTGTAGCTTAAGCCTCTATCTCAACTTAATAGGTCAACTATCACCTTAGGATTTTGATCATCACTTGTGAGATCTGGAAAATATATAGAAATTGTGAGGCAGGTCAGCCTGAATGGAGTATTTTTCATAATACAGCTAGCTCCTCTACTTAAAAAATAAAAATGTTGATGCCAGGAAATGACCGATCGACCGACGGCACTGCAAAATGAATCATCGGGTCAAAATTTAATACTTTCAGTGGCACTACAAAATGAATAATCATGGCTCTGTTGTTATTAAAGAGCACCTCCCCACACTTTTCCTTTGATGTTGCTCACTTGCACACGATGCAATGAATTGTCACTAGGCTACTGATTCACTCGACAAGCAATTGACTTGGTTTTATGTTGGTTCACTTTCACTGTGTGGAATATGAGTTGAAAATAATTAATATTATATTGTATTAATGGAGAAATGGTTACATTGTTGTCACATAACTCCTTAAGTTAAGATTATTTCCTAGGTTATAGGAGTTTTTTCCTAACTCCCTATTCCTTTGTGATGTATTTATTGTTGTATCATTGATTCTCCATGTGCCCTGATTTGCCTACATAGCCTTAGTGGCTACAGAGCCTTCGCGGCTACAGAGCCTTCGTGGCTATGGTCCACACAAGAGCCTCAATGATCACAATGGAGTAGGTGGTCTACAGAAACACGTTACTCACAGAGGGAACACAGTTTCTCACAGGTCTCAGTTTTTTTTCCCTGAGCACATAGCTTGATCAACGTGGTTTTTGCAGCAGCAGCAATGTCGATCAATGCCTTTTCCAGAGCCACAAGAGCATCGATCTGATTCTAATATTGCCACAATCACTTTGAATAGGATGACGGATGAATATCAAATGTTCATCACAGGCTTGGCTGCATAGGATAAAACCCCTGTATTCGAAGAGCTGACATGAATTCTGTTACAAGAAGAAGAGCGGATGCAGAATTTGAGACCACAAAGTGCCAATCTTGCTATGATGCTGAAGAAGAAGACATATAAAGGGAAGCATCCACAACAACAGAAAGGCAGTGGCACTTTTTAGAAGGACCATTTAGAGGTTTGTCTGCAAATAATAGTAGTAATTTTTATGGCATTAAATTTTTCTACTGTGGGAAAACCAACCATCAAGCTAAGTTTTTTTTTAAGAGACATGCAGATGAGGCTAAAAATAAGTAGAGAAAGAACACATGACATTTTGCTGATGAAGGTCACAGTCATGACTTTCTACTATTTGTAGCTGATTGTGCTCTTTCAGCTTCTGAGGAGGATGAGGCCAACATATGGTATGTTGATTCTGGCACATCTTCACATATGATACGTAATAGAAATTGGTCGAGTTTTTTGAAAAAACTATTTTTGGAGCTAAAATTTATCTAGGTGATGATAGAGGTTATGAGATTAAGGGGTACGGTGATATTCCAGTGATGTTGCCTAGCGGTGACATCAAACATATTAAAAATGTGATGTATGTACCTAGGATCAAGAAGAACTTAATCTTTGTGTCAATGATAACATATCAGGACCTGCACGTTGAATTCTTCAAAACATATTGTGTCATAAAGGACAACAAGAAGGAACCAATTGCATCAGGAGTGCATGTGGGAAGCCTATATAGATTGAATGTCAAGAGCATGCCACACCAACCTCTGGTTTCAACAGGATTGATAGCCGAGAATCTTTGGCACCAGATATTTGGTCATCTTAACCTACAAGACCTTATGCTACTTCAAAGGAAAGGTATGGTTGATGGACTCCCTACTTTTCATAATGTTCATTTAGATTGTGATGGATATGGATTAGGGAAAATGCATAGAGAAGAGTTTCCTTTGAATATTGATAGTAAGAAAAGATATATTCTCGAGTTCGTGCATACAGACATATGCAGACCTGTGAAGACTAGGTCACTAGGTGGTGCATATTATTTTTTATTGTTTACTGATGATTGCACTAGATTCTCTTGGATATATTTTTTAAGCAAAAAGAGCCAGAAATTTCAATGCTTTAAATAATTTAAGACTATGGTGGAGAAGGAGACAGGGAAATTCATAAAGATTCTCCGCTCTGATCAAAGGGGAGAATACAAGTTGGGAGAGTTCATGAGATTTTGCAGAAATCATGGGATTATTCAACAGTTCATAGTGCCTCACACTCCGCAGCAAAATGGAGTCGCAGAATAAAAGAACAGAACCCTTGTGGAGTGCGCATGAATTATGCTTTAAGGTAAGCGTCTATCAAATGGTTTTTGGGCTGAAGCAATCAACACTGTTGTTTATTTAAAAAATAGGATTCCTACTAAATGTCTGAATTTTAAAACTCTTTTTGAATCATGTAATGGATATAAGCCAACAGTGAGTCATTTAAGAGTTGTTGGGTCAAAAGTATTTTCCCATATACCAAAGGAATATATAAAGAAGTTAGATCCTAAGGCCATGAAATGCATCTTTGTAGGATATTGCACTGAGTTTAAAGCTTATAAGTTGTTTAATCCTTTGACTCATAAAATCTTTGCAAGTCGAGATGTAATATTCATGAGCAAGTTGAGAAAGGAAAGGAAAACAGTCTTGGAGAATGGCATATTCCATTGTTGATGGAAGAAAGTGGCGAGGATAATCAACAATAGTAGAAAGAGGAAGAGACATGTGATGTGGACAGTAAGTCAAGCCCGCAAAGGTATGAAGCAGATATATTTGAGGAGAGTCCTCTACCGAGAAGATCAGGTTGGCAGATTTAATTACCAACCAAATTGAAAGACTATGATTTAATTTCAAACATTTTAAATGTTCTAGAGCCCACAAAATATAAAGAAGCTAGTCAATCTCATTAATGGAGGGTTGCAATGAATAAAGAATTTGAATATATTATTAGAAACAATACTTGGGAACTAGTTGAATTTCCTAAAGGAAAAACCCCCATAGGCTGCAAGTGGCTCTACAAACCTAAATTTAATGCAGATGAGAGTATAGATAAGTTTAAAGCTAGATTGGTAGCAAAGGGTTATTCACAACAAGAAGGAATTGACTTTGAAGAAAACTTTGCTCATGTAGCCAAACTAAATACTATTAGAATGTTAATTTCTTTAGCTACAAAATATCAATGGAAGCTACACCATTTAGATGTCAAGTGTGCATTCCTAAATGGTGATTTAAAGGAATAGATTTATTTAGTCTAGCCTGAAGGGTTTGTTAAGCAAGGACAAGAACATTTAGTGTGTAGATTGAAAATGGGACTATATGGTTTAAAAAAAGCACCTAGGTCTAGGTACGAGAAGATTGATTCATTTTTCTTACAACATGGTTTTCACAGGAGTATGAATGATCCAAATCTATATACCATGTATGATGAATAGAGGTAGATTTTTTATTTCTTTGTATGTGGGTGACATGATTATAACAAGTAATGAAAATGCATTAATCAAAGAAATCAAATTGCAGATGTCACCGATGTTTGAAATGAATGACCTCGAAATTTTACATTATTGTTTGGGTCTGGAACTATGGAGAGACTCTGGACAGACTTTCCTTACTCAAGGGAATTATGTCAGAGGTCTGCTCAAAAAGTTCAGAATGGAGTAGTGTAAGACAACATCAACACCTTTACAGCAGAATATTAATTTGTGCATTGACGATGGCTCTAAGGAGTTGGATGCCACTTTGTATAGGCAACTAGTTGGTAGTCTGATATATCTAACTACAACTAGACCAGACTTAGCATACTCTATCAGTGTGTTGACCCAGTTCATGTCTAAACCTCTTTAAATTCATTGGGTGGCAGCAAAAAGTGTGTTGAGGTATCTTCATGGTACTAGTTATGCATTTAGTGTTGGATCTGAGGTCATAACATGGAGCACTAGAAAGTAGAGTATAGTGTCTTTATCTTCAGCTGAAGCCGAGTACCAAGCATTATGCACAGCAACATGAGAAGCTACCTGGTTGATAAGGATTTTACATGATGTAAAATAAGAGAAGAAAGATTAAACTATCATCAAATGCAACAACCAGAGTTCCATTAAGCTAGAAAACAATCTAGTGTTTCATAAAAACACAAAACACATCGATACTCAGTTTCAATTTGTTCGAGAAAAAGTCCTGTCTAAAGAAATCTTTGTTGAATATTGTAAAAATGTGACAATATGGATGATATTTTTACTAAGCCTCTTGGGAAAGTGAAGTTTTAATTGTTTAGAGGGATGTTAGAACTACGAGATAATCCTTTCTCCATTGAGGGGGAGACTTGACAATAATTAATATTACATTCTATTACTGGATAAATGGTTACATTGTTGTAACGTAACTCCTTAAGTTAGGATTAGTTCCTAGGTTATAAGAGTTTGTTCCCAACTCCCTATTCCTTTGTGATGTATGTATTGTTGTACCATTGATTAATGGAATGTAGAGTGTATGATCCAGTTTGTGCAGTCTCTAGGTGAAGTACTCACATGAGGGCTACTTTTTTAATTTAATTCATTTATTTTCTTTCCTATTTTTATCAATATCTTCCAAAATAGCTTTAGTTCATTGTTTGCGCAGTCTCTCGACTGTGATATTGATGTGCCTTGATACTCAAATAAGGACGCTCCTTGATCTCAGCACTATGATGTGCGGTGGTTTGGATTGGTGATGTCTTGCCAACCCCACATTGTAATATGCTCTAACAAGGCTCGAGAACACCCTTGACTTCAGCTAAAACAACTCCACTGATACATATTTGGTCTTAAAGATGATAAATTTTATCTATAGAGGGAAGAAAATCTTATCAATAATTTCCATTATGCAGGTAATTCCCACAAAAATAATAAACCCTTGAACTGGTTGCAGGGGGACTTTAAAATTGACGTTAAAAATAAGAGACCAACTGGGGTGATATCAGGGTGATATCATATACCACCAAAGATGGAAACTGTTGGCTAGGGTGAGAAGAAATCCCACTAAAGTCACAACAATCTTGCAATTAAAAATCCCTCAAGTTGGCAGGATGCATAACTCTGATACCACGTAAGATCTCAAAGGGCCAAATAATCAACACATCTGGAATATTTTAGTGTTCTATTTGAAATACTAACAAGCAAAACATGGAACATAAGGGATCTAAAAGAAATGTAGCCCTTATTTATATTATTTACTGAAGAAAATAGTACATGCCCATACAATAATATCATAGCCCCTGCAATGACATGCACCACTGTTCATCCAAGATAAAGCAAAGACGTTGAAGCACAACCGTGGACCCTAGATGGATCCACCAGACAAATCACACCCACGGGGTTTTCGTCCCTAGGATCAAACTAGAACTCATCACACCCATGGGGTTTTCGTCCCTAGGATCAAACTAGAACTCGTCACGCCAAGTTCTCAAGAAAAAAAAAAAATATAGATAGAACCAAGATGATCGAGATGCCTAGCTCCTATCCCCTTTAATAGGCTTAATGGACTCTCTAGAAACCTTATTTTATTACTTTCACAGACAAAAGAAAATACCATGGGTCAATACCAACCACGGTAAATACAATGGGCAGATTCCGTCCACTTTGACCATATCAAGAAAAGGGAATATTACAGCTAAGTTATGATACCAAAAAAAATTAATTGCACACCACATGATTTATTTATTTATGTTCAAAATCAAGATACATCACTCCAACATAATGCTTAAGAGATCCAACAAATTCTAAATTAATAGAATATTGTTGAAAAAATCTGTCCACAACCCAATCTAACCAACAAACCTAATCTACCAATATACTCTATAATATGCATTATTAATTCTAAATATTTGATCATATATTTACAAAAATAATTAATACAGATGATCTTATATTTATTTTGTTTTATAGTAAACTCCACTTGCCATCAAAGACCTCCTAACAAAAATGAATTTTAGACTGCGTTTCTACTCTCTCATATATATAAAAACAAAATTAATTAATGCATTTGATTACATGTTTATTTTGTTTTAGCAATAAACTCCACTTGCCATTTGTTTTGCTTGTATAACAAATTTTATTATATGTTATTTTAAAGAATTTAATAAATGTTCTTATTTCATTTTAACTCAGAGGTGGGTTTGTATTTGTCCTTTACTCAGTATAAAAACAAAAATAATTAATGCATTTGATTACATGTTTATTTTGTTTCACCGATAAACACCACTTGCGATGTGTTTTACTTGTATAACAAATTTTATCATATGGTTTTTTTAAGTATTTAATAAATGTTGTTCTTTCATTCCAACTCAGAGGTGGGTGAGTACTTGTCTCTTTAATTACTATACATGGTTAACGAGTGCTTATCCAGCTCTACGAGATTGGATTGTGGGGTAGGTGGATGGGTGTCAGAATTTATGAATTTATTAAACATTTTCTCATTTTAAGTGGTTTTAATATATATATATATATATATAAAAAGAGAAAGAGAAAGAGAAAGAGAAAGAGAAAGAGAAAGGGATTGAGGATCTTTTTAAGTAAGGAGAGAATAAGTAGTATGAGGGTTATAGATATTAATATAAGTATTAAGGTAAGGGAAGAATAAGTAGAATAAGGGCTATAGATATTAATATAAGTATTAAGAATATGAAATGTGGTATATAATAAAAGTAGAAAAAGAATTTTGGACATTGTTAACAATAAAATTTTGAAAAAGATTTGGTGAATATATAATAAAATTATAAATATTTTTTAATAATTTACTGACTTTTATGTTATAAATTCACTATATAATACAATTTTTTTTTTTTAATAAATAATTATAATTTATTTTACTATTTTTATTTTTATAAATAATTCTAATTTATTTTAAGATTTTCATTTTCATAAATAATCATAATTTATTTTAGAAACTTACTATTATAAGAACTAACATTTTCATATATATATATATATACTAAACATAACTCACTCTACAGGAAATTACATCATCATGCAAAGAGAATACTAAAATTATCATAAATTTGTATATAAATGCTCAAAAGTGTAGAGCAATGTTCCTAGCTTCGAAATTATTGCATCCATATAAAGCTTTACTCTCTATTTGCCATAGAGATTACAATGCTCTTAGAGTTGTTTACTTAGAAAATATAGAAATTATATTAATAAAGAAAAATATCACAAAAAATAAAAAAATCATAAACATGTGAGATTATAGAAAATTCATAAAAGTAAAGTGTATTTTTATTGATTTTTTCTTTTTAAAGGAATATCATTATTATATCTTTCAAGTGAGATGGTATCTTGGTTATTCCCAATGTATATTCTCACAAAAAAAATTATGGTAAGGTAAGATAAGCCTTATTTCATATTTCTCATGAAAGAAAATATTATAGTAAGGTAAGTCTCATTACATGTTACATGTGTTTGCAATATTACAAGCCTCTCATTAAATATTTTCAACATTAGAACTCTATATTGGAACCCACTCTTTCTATTCAATTCATGATCTAGACATCTCATCATGTCTTCCTACCATTGTACGCACATGGCACTTATTCAATGTTGTGTGGCAATTATTCAATGTTGTGTTCAATGTTGTACCATGTTCAATGCAAGCTCATGGTACACAAAATTCTCATTGCCATAATCATCTTTCACTATGAAGGTATAATACATCATACTAAGCGCATTGATATTTTCTAGAGTAGTGTGAACCAACTCCTAAGGTGAGATGACTCACACATTGCCACTCTCATTCAATTCATGAAATCCTACACAATGGATATGCAATTAAATTATATGATAGCAAATTTACATGAATCAACCTTGTGCTCTTTCAAATTTCATACAAACACTTGAAACTTGTGGCTACTTTGCTGGCATAGTGAGTTCTCCAAAATTCCCTGTTTGAATCGCTTCCTTTATTTCTATGTTGTGTTCAATATGCATCATTCAAATGTGTGGAAGAAAAAAAATCTTTGAGACATTTATTTGTATAACAAAAACTAAAAATTGAATTTTTAGAAGATTTGATTGAAAATTTGTCACCCTAAATCTCAAGCTACATTTGTTTTCTTTCTTTGCTATACTATTGTTCTATAGTAAGGACAGAAAGGGATGAAAATATTCTTGGCTAAGCTAATTTGTAAATAAGTACATATTTTTAAACATATAAAATGGAAGTATTTTTTTTTTGGAAGGTACTCACTTATAGATTGAGTGAAGAAGAGGTTGTTCACAGTGGAAAACTTGGTGGATATAACTCTCTTAGGAGGTTCGCAAATATATCCAAGACGAGGTGCCTTGAAAGTGAATTTTTTTTGGAAAATTAACAATTGTATTTCTCATCCTTGTCTAGCCAATGACAAGTTAGAAGATACCTACTGAGTGTGCAAGTACCTACGCATAAGTTTATATCACTCCCCCTATGCAACAATTTCCAATTTGCTAACTATTTCCTAAACTCTTGATCTACTTATTATTGTAGCCTTCCATGAACCATTCTCTAATTAAGAAAATACATTCCATATGTTTTGTAAAGATGCTAGAGAATAGTAATGAAATCAATAAATTACATACATAATATAATGCTCTATGTCCTTGTTAGAGAAGAACGACGAAATCAAAATTTGTATACAAAATACAATGCCCTACCTCATATTTTCTACTATTAAGTTACTAATAAAATATTATGAGAAGAGCAATGAGGTCAAGTGATTGAATTCAACATACCATGTTCTACAACCTTATGTTTCCTACTCTTAAGCTACCGATAAAGCACTAGCTAGTACTACAATATTCATAGAGTTAGAGCTTTGGAAACAAATAATATTGGGCATTAGTCCTTAATACACCTTAGTTGATAGAAACATAAACATAACCACTGGAAAATGAGAATTGGAACTAAGTTTTCATCAAATACAAGCGAAAGGAACATACAAAATTTCTAGTATGCATAAATATTGGAAAATTTTAACTATGCATAAATATTAAAAAAAATTAACCCAAAATGAGATCATGGGTCACAATTTTATAAAGCTTTGAACGTTTTTTAGAAGTTCATTCTTGGGGAATGATATAGTTGTTAAAAAAACAAAGTGACTAGCTTTCTCATTACGTGTTTCCCAAGCTCCATGGAAGACAACCAATCCAAGCTACTAAACCTTCCAAGAAACCAATTCAAATTTGATGTGGATTTCACACTCTCCCCATTTTGAAACACATAGATCACATCATAAAAAATAACATAATATTAGAAAAAAGAGAAGTAACATGCAATAGAAGAAAGAGTATGGCTAATTCACTATAATCAGAATGTACAAATCTTATTGAATGCTATAAAAAATGATCCTCGATAAGATTGTCAACAAATACAAGGTCATCCTTGATGCTCACAATGATCTACAACATATTAATTCCATATCCCATTGGAATAATTTTTTAGGCTTCCTACAACAAGCCATGCATCTTGATTTGCGTATTTTTTCCTCAAGTTTTTGCAAACTTGATTCATCATCACATGGCTTCACTTCCAAAAGAACTTGATGCAGGAGCATAAAACTAAAATTACCTAGCCGGTAAAATGTCTTTACTAAAGAGGGTTCTTGTTCCAACAGTGCGGTTCTTGTTCCACCAGTTTGGTTCCTATTCCCACACTTCAGTTCTGGTTCCTGTTCCAATAGTTCAATTTTGGTTCTCACCTCCACATCAAGCTGTCATGATATAAAACGAACCAATGGCTAGGGTGAGAAGAAATCCCACCGAAGTCACAACAATTTTGCAATTAAAAATCCCTCAAGCTGGCAAGATGCGTAACTCTAATACCACGTAAGATCTCAAATGGCCAAATAATCAACACATCTGGAATATTTTAGTGTTCTATTTGAAATACTAACAAGAAAAACATCGAACATAAGGGATCTAAAATAAATGCAGCCCTTATTTATATTATTTATTGAAGAAAATAGTACATGCCCATACAATAATATCATAGCCCCTGCAATGACATGCACGACTGCTCATCAAAGATAAAGAAAAGACACTGAAGCACAACCGTGGACCCTAGATGGATCCACCAGACAAATCACACCCACGGGGTTTTCATCCCTAGGATGAAACTAGAACTCATCACACCCACGGGGTTTTCGTCCCTAGGATCAAACTAGAACTCGTCACGCCAAGTTCTCAAGAAAACAAAATAGATAGATAGAACCAAGATGATCGAGATGCCTAGCTCCTATCCCCTTTAATAGGCTTAATGGACTCTCTAGAAACCTTATTTTATTACTTTCATAGGCAAAATCAAATACCATGGCTCGATACCATGGTTAGATACCACGGTAAATACAATGGGATTCCGTCCACTTTGACCATATCAAGAAAAGGGAATATTATAGCTAGGTTCTGACACCAAAAAAAAATTAATTGCACACCACATAATTTATTTATTTATGTTCAAATCAAGATACATCAAACTAACATAGTGCTTAAGAGATCCAACAAATTCTAAATTAAAAGAATATTGTTGAAAAAATCTGTCCACAACCCAATCTAACCAACAAACCTAATCTACCAATATACTCTATAATATGCATTATAAATTCTAAATATTTGATAATATTTTTACAAAAATAATTAATACAGATGATCATATATTTATTTATTTTGTTTTATAGTAAACTCCACTTGCCATCAAAGACCTCCTAACAACAGTGAATTTTACACTGCGTTTCTACTCTCTCATATTTATAAAAACAAAATTAATTAATTAATGCATTTGATTACATGTTTATTTTGTTTTAGCGATAAACTCCACTTGCCATTTGTTTTGCTTGTATAACAAATTTTATCATATGTTATTTTAAAGAATTTAATAAATGTTCTTCTTTCGTTCCAACTCACAGGTGGGTTTGTATTTGTCCCTTTACTCGGTATAAAAACAAAAATAATGAATGCATTTGATTACATGTTTATTTTGTTTCAGCGATAAACACCACTTGCCATGTGTTTTACTTGTATAACAAATTTTATCATATGGTTTTTTTAAGTATTTAATAAATGTTCTTCTTTCATTCCAACTCAGAGGTGGGTGAGTACTTGTCTCTTTACTTACTATACATGTTTAACGAGTGCTTATCCAGCTCTACGAGATTAGATTGTGGGGTAGGTGGATGGGTATCAGAATTCATGAATTTATTGAACATTTTCTCATTCCACTCTATAAAGTGGTTTTAATATATATATATATATAAAAAGAGAGAAAGAGAAAGGAATTAGGATTTTTTTAAGTAAAGAGAGAATAAGTAGTATGAGGGTTATAGATATTAATATAAGTATTAAGGCAAGGGAAGAATAAGTAGTATGAGGTCTATAGATATTAATATAAGTATTAAGAATATGAAATGTGGTATATAATAAAAGTAGAAAAAGAATTTTGGAGAGTGTCAACAATAAAATTTTGAAAAAGCTTTGGTGAATATATAATAAGATTATAAATATTTTTTAATAATTCACTGATTTTTATGTTATAAATTCACTATATAAAAAAATTATTTTTATTTTTTATAAATAATTATAATTTATTTTACTATTTTTATTTTTATAAATAATTCTAATTTATTTTAAGATTTTCATTTCCATAAATTATCAGAATTTATTTTAGAAACTTATTACTATAAGAACTAACATTTTCATATATATATATATATATATATATATATATATATATATATATATATACTAAACATAACTCACTCTACAGGCATTTACATCATCATGCAAAGAGAATACTAAAATTATCATAAATTTGTATATAAATGCTCAAAAGTGTAGAGCAATGTTCCTAGCTTCGAAATTATTGCATCCATATAAAGATTTACCCTCTATTTGCCATAGAGATTACAATGCTCTTAGAGTTGTTTACTTAGAAAATATAGAAATTATATTAATAAAGAAAAATATCACAAAAAATAAAAAAAATCATAAACATGTGACATTATAGAAAATTCATAAAATTAAAGTGTTTTTTTATTGATTCTTTTTTTTAAAAGGAATATCATTATTATATCTATCAAGTGAGATGGTATCTTGGTTACTCCCAATGTATATTCTCACAAAAAAAATTATGGTAAGGTAAGATAAGCCTTATTTCATATTTCTCATAAAAGAAAATATTATATTAAGGTAAGTCTCATTACATGTTATATGCCTTTGCAAAATTACAAGCCTCTCATTAAATATTTTCAACATTAGAAGTCTATATTGGAACCCACTCTTTCTATTCAATTCATGATCTAGACATTTCATCATGTCTTCCTACCATTGTAGGCACATGGCACTTATTCAATGTTGTGTTCAATGTTGTACCATGTTCAATGCAAGCTCATGGTACGCAAAATTCTCATTGCCATAATCATATTTCACTATGAAGGTATAATACATCATACTAAGGGCACGGATATTTTCTAGAGTAGTGTGAACCAACTCCTAAGGTGAGATGACTCACACATTTCCACTCTCATTCAATTCATCAAATCCTACACAGTGGATATGAAATTAAATTATATGATAGAAAATTTACATGAATCAACCTTGTGCGCTTTCAAATTTCATACAAACACTTCTACTTCGCTGGCATAGTGAGTTCTCCAAAATTCCTTGTTTGAATCGCTTCCTTTATTTCTATGTTGTGTTCAATATGCATCATTCAAATGCCTGGAAGCAAACAATTCTTTGAGATTTTTATTTGTATAACAAAAACTAAAAATTGAATTTTTAGAAGATTTGATTGAAAATTTGTCACCCTAAATCTCAAGCTACATTTGTTTTCTTTCTTTGCTATACTATTGTTCTATAGTAAGGACAACAAGGGATGAAAATATTCTTGGCTAAGCTAATTTGTAAATAAGTACATATTTTTAAACATATAAAACGGAAGTATATGTTTTTTAGAAGGTACTCACCTATAGATTGAGTGAAGAAGAGGTTGTTCGCAGCGGAAAACTTGGTGGATATAACTCTCTTAGGAGGTTCACAAATATATCCAAGACGAGGTGCCTTGAAAGTGAATTTTTTTTGGCAAATTAACAATTTTATTTCTCATCCTTGTCTAGCCAATGACAAGCTAGAAGATACCTACTGAGTGTGCAAGTTCCTACGCATAAGTTTATATCACTCCCCCTATGCAACAATTTCCAATTTGCTAACTATTTCCCAAACCCTTGATCTACTTATTATTGTAGCCTTCCATGAACCATTCTCTAATTAAGCAAATACATTTCATATGTTTTGTAAAGATGCTAGAGAATAGTAAAGAAATCAATAAATTACATACATAATACAATGCTCTATATCCTTGTTAGAGAAGAGCAATGAAATCAAAAATTTGTATACAAAATACAATGCCCTACCTCCTTATATTTTCTAGTATTAAGTTACTAATAAAATATTATGAGAAGAGCAATGAGGTCAAGTAATTGACTTCAACATACCATCTCCTCCAACCTTATGTTTCCTACTATTAAGCTACCGATAAAGCACTAGCTAGTACTACAATATTCATAGAGTTGAACTTTGGAAACAAATAATATTGGGCATTAGTCCTTAATACACATTAGTTGATAGAAACATAAACATGACCACTGGAAAATGAGAATTGGAACTAAGTTTTCATTAAATACAAGCGAAAGGAACATATAAAATTTCTAGTATGCATAAATATTGGAAAATTTTAACTATGCATAAATATTAAAAAAAATTAGCCCAAACTGAGATCATGGGTCACAATTTTATAAAGCTTTGAACGTTTTTTAGAAGTTCATTCTTGGGGAGTGATATAGTTTAAAAAAAAACAAAGTGACTAGCTTTCTCATTACGTGTTTCCCAAGCTCCATGGAAGACAACCGATCCAAGGTACTAAACCTTCCAAGAAACCATTTCAAATTTGATGTGGATTTCACACTTTCCCCATTTTGAAACACATAGATCACATCATAAAAAATAACATAATATTAGAAAAAAGAGAAGTAACATGCAAAAGAAGAAAGAGTATGGCTAATTCATTATAATCAGAATGCACAAATCTTATTGAATGCTATCAAAAATATGAACGGATTCATTGTGAGATGATCCTCGATAAGATTGTCAACAAATACAAGATCATCCTTGATGCTCATAATTATCTACAACATATTAATTCCATATACCATTGGAATAATTTTTTAGGCTTCCTATAACAAGCCATCCATCTTGATTTGTGTATTTTTTCCTCAAGTTTTTGCATACTTGTTTCATCATCACATGGCTTCACTTCCAAAAGAACTTGATGCAAGAGCATAAAACTAAAATTACTTAGCCGGTAAAATGTCTTTACTGAAGAGGGTTCCTATTCCAGTAGTTCGGTTCCTATTCCACCGGTTCGATTCCTATTCCCACACTTCAGTTCTGGTTCCTGTTCCAATAGTTCAATTCCGGTTCTCACCTCCACATCAAGATGTCATGATAGAAAACAAGCACATGGGTTTGAAGGAAAAAAGGGTCAACATGTCGATGTGTTCCCTTAATTATGCCCAGATCTTCTAGATAGGTGAAGATGTCATAAGCAAGGATGATTCATGTAACTAGTTCCTAAGTTTGAGGAATGAATCGAAGGAGTGAAGAAACAGATCCCATGTATATTAATTTGAAGAGTGTAGATAAGATAGTTTATTATTCCTATTTTAGAAATAGTTGATCTTATTTAGAGATTGATTGAAAATCTATAGTGTTTTGTTAGTAATATTTAGGCTTAAAAAAGAGATTGGATTGTAATCCTACAGGCAAAGAGAGATTGGATTGTAAGCCTACGGGCAAAGAGAGAGAGATAGGAAGGAGATGGCCAAATAAATTGATAAATGAAGCCATGGTGAGAGAGGAAGAATTACACAAATATTTTGAGTATTTGTATAGGTTGTATATTAGGAAATTTAGATTTGAATATGATTTATAGATATCATCTATTTGCATCTCTGGAAAATATCCCTGCTTGTGAAATCACAATATGTTTCTATAGTTTTATGGGTTATATATGATTATGTTGATATTGGCTTGAACACTTTTAGTGTTTGAAGAGGGGGTACCAAGGACTTCTTCTTATTCTGAGATTTTGAAATCAATGTGTGAAGAAGATAGAGTATAGACTGCATTGATGGAATTGTGCCTGATTAGATTGTGGAATGAATAGAATTTCATTGTGTTTCATATTGTATGTCTGAAAGATTGAATTGAGGAATCTTTTGCGAGTGAAATTTGGAATTAGTGTGTATGTCAGTCTCTGTATATGTAAAAAATGATAAATAGCAAGAAATATGTCATGCGAAGAGAGTAGATCTTTGTATGGATGTAACGGGAAGGGCAATGTTAGCCACGAAAATTTCATTGGTTTTCAACATGCATGAAGAGTTGACCTGCGTGTACACATAAACCTAGTGTGGATTATGCCGTGAAGGCCTTCTACTGACATCAAAAGAGTGATAATATATCAACCGGGCTACTTTGTAAGCGAGACGGTGTTGGGTATTGATAACAAACGCAATGAAAAAGGCTTGGATGCCAAATCAAACTCATATATGGACACATTTCGTGCATGTGTTAAAGAACTAGTGTGCTACAGTGGAATTAGTGATGTGATCGCTCTTGGAAATGTACCAAGATGCTTGAGGAATGGTTTTGAAAATATACCCAATTATTGCAGAGGAATATTGAAAGGGAATAAAGAAATGTATCCAGTTTGAAACATTGCGTGGCCAAATCTATAAAGTAGAAATATTTATCTTTGAACCTTAATGATAGGATTGGAAGCGGTTTTGCGGTTTGATCTACTCTCAAAATGCATGGAGAAATAGAGTATGGTAAGTGCGTGGTATGATCCACATAATGATATGCTCGGTATATGGTGAATCCAATGTATAATTTGTAATCAGATTTGCAACTAAGTTAAAGTATGCATAGTAATTTGTATGCATGGTTATGAGCTTGTAAATGTAGCGTTCAATTGCAGGAATATGCAGGTTAGATGCCAAAGAAACCGTTTCGAAATGCATGAGTAGTGAAACATTTCGAGGTGAATATCAGAGATTCATAGTAGAAGAAAAAAGTGGATGTGAAAGCTAGTATGAATACAACCTGCAAACAATGTTCTAGAGATAGAACCTGACGATCCTATGACAATTCAATTCATGATAGAGGGACTAGAACCACACCCTCGTCTTTGAAGAAGGAATTAGGCCTTAGAAGGCCATCATTTGGTATCAGAGTAGGGAATGCTCTTTTGGAGAGAGGAAAGAGGTTAGATCAGCCAGATATGGAAGTTGAGCAGAAGAATTTAGAGTGGCCATGAAAGTTTGGCAGCAACAAGATTTTGAAAGCTTGATAGCGAGGAGTGGGTCTGTTAATATCAGATATGCTAATGGTATTTTTTTCTAACATTTTTTGAAGTGTAGGTAGCAGCAGTTGAGGAGTATCTGAACAAGTAGATCACATATTTGAAGTGGTGATGAAAGAAGTCGGCAAATACTTCTTGAGAAAGAATGGTGTGACAAAGCCTTATTGTTCCAGTTGAGGATTGGAATATAAGAGAATGGTTGAGTGTTCTCAAGAGAATATGAGTTGAGTGTGGAAGCCTATAAGTAGAAGAGAAGAAAGATCATGAGGTTCTAGATCGAGAACCAGTATTACCAAAAGACCAAGTACCGAAGAGAAGCTTGGTGAGGTAGTTGTAGCAGGGTGAAAGAGAATTGCTATTGTAGAGGCTTAGTGTAGCTCATAGTAAGTGTGAGGAAACACATGGATATGGAGAAGAATATGACTATTGATAGTCATATAAAAGGTTCAAATAGAGTCCACAACGGAAGAAGAGAGAATGAATATGCCAAAGAAAATGGCATGGGAAGGAAGATGAGTGATGAAGAGTATGATAGAGAAAAGGTTGAGATAAGAATCCATCTTAGTTTGTTGTTGGAGCTGTTATAGAGGAGTAAAGAAGACCAGAGGTATGGTTATGTAATGAGAAAGAAGATGAAATGGCATAGGCTATAAGAGAAGAGAAAACATAAGATGAGTACTCAGTTAATAGAGGAGCTTAGGAAACTTGAGCAGAGAATGGATGTTCAATTAAGGTTGGAGAAGCTCAAAGGAGTTGAGCTACAACAAAAGAAATTTGCTGGAGAAGAACAAGTTTCTTGTGAACTTGAAGATGGTGCAATGATGTCTGAAACATTGAGGCTATTGAGCCTTGTGACTTTGAAATTAACAATTTGTGTATGTTTACAGGTTTAAGACATGACGATGGAAAATATTTGGGTATTGTCAAAGAAGAGGAAGAGGAGAGACAAAATATGAATTATGTTTTCAAGAAGAAAGAGGAGACAGTTAGGTCTCATGAGGAAGCTCATACATATTTGAAGAAAGATATTACTTTTCAGCATACTGCTATAGTTGTAAGAAGAGGGAGTTTGGCTTATATTGGTAGCAAAAAGAAAGCAAAAGAGAAGGAATATGTCAAGCATACAAATGTAACGATTGAGGAAGCTAACATAGAGATTTTATTGTTATAAAATATGTTAAGGGAGTTTGAGTCAAGCCATGGATTGAGACCTCAGGTAAATGACTTAAGTTTTAGTAATTTTGATGGAGAAATGAGGCTTCTTGAAGAATGCATAGGTAGAGATGTGAATGAGGAAGATTCAGTCAGCCCAAAAGGACAAATGGAAGTGTCACGTAATAGTGACAAAGAGAAGAATAATAATAAAGAAGAAGATGGGACATATATGACTCATACTGAAGAAAAGTCAATTTTAGAACTAAACGGAGTTGATTTGACTACTAGACTTAGTCAACGAAATGAAGGGAAACTATTGAAGGTTTTCAAGTAAGAAGAAAGACATGTTGAAGATGATGAGAAACATTGTGATGGAGTACTTGAAGATTATCAAGTAGAAGAGGAGTTGCTGGAATATTTTTTGGAGGAATTCCTAATAACTTTGCTAGCATAGGAGAAGTGAAGGGTGAGTCTGTTACTGGTGAGTTGAATGGTAAATTACTTCTTAGGAGTAAATTTTAAAATAAGAAGCAACAAATGAATATTGCAGAGGGAGATCTCTTTAATAACATTAAGGATGTATGGGTGGTAGAAGAAAAAAAATTGGAAAGAGCAACCAACAGGCTGAAGGTGAAAGTATGAAAGGTTACTAAGGTGTTTATATCCTTGAGAGTGAAAGAAAAGTGTAGCAACAAAGTAATTTCAATAGTGAAATAGAAAATTTTATGAATCCTATGAGGAAGAAACAAAAGGAAAGGAGTTGCATAAAGAGAAGAAAAACAGTCAGTTGTATGAAAGGATAGACTGTAAAAAATGTTGAAGGAAAACTCAGTGGAGCCTTACAAACTAAAATATGGAAATCAAGATCAGCAAGAAAAGACAGTAGAGTACATGAAAAACATCTAAATGAAGCAAAGAGATCACTGCAGAACAAAGTTTGCGATCCAGGAAGATAGAGAATGGAGACACGTGACCAGGTGAGCATGTTTTCTTTCTTCTTTGGGAGTTTGATGCAAGATCATCAAACTAAAATGACCTAGTTGATCAAATGTTTTTAATGAAGAGGGTTCCTATTCTAGCAGTTCAGTTCTTGTTCCCACAATTTAGTTCTAGTTCCTGTTCCAACAGTTCAGTTCTGGTTCTCACCTCCACATCAAGCTGTCATGATAGAAAATGAGCACATGGTTTTGAAGGAACAAAGGGCCAACATGCTGATGTGTTCCCTTAATTACACCCAGATCTTCTAGATAGGCGAATATGTCATAAGAAAAGATGATTGATGTAACTAATTCCTAATTTTGAGGAATGACTCGAAGGAGTGAAGAAACAGATCCCATGTATATTAATTTGAAGAGTGTATATAAGATAGGTTAGTATTCGTATTTTAGAAACAATTGCTCTTATTTAGAGATTGATTGCAAGTCTATAGGGTTTTGTTAGTCACATTTAGGCTTAAAAAAGAGTGGATTGTAAGTCTACGGGCAGAGAGAGATTGGATTGTAAGCCTACGGGCAGAGAGAGAGAGATAGGCAGGAGATGGCCAAAGAAATTGATAAATCAAGCCATGGTGAGAGAGGAAGAATTACACAAATATTTTGAGTATTTGTATAGGTTGTATATCAGGAAATTTAGTTTTGAATATGATTTATAGATAGCATCTATTTTCATCTCTGGAAATTATCCCTACTTGTGAAATCAAAATATGTTTCTATAGGTTTATGGGTTATATATGATTATGTTGATATTGGCTTGAACGCTTTTAGTGTTTGAAGACGGGGTACCAAGGACTTCTTCTTATTATAATATTTTGAAATCAATGCATGAAGAAGATAGAGTATTAACTGCATTGATGTAATTGTGTCTGATTAGATTGTGGAATGAATATAATTTCATTGTGTTTCATATTTTTTGTGTGTAAGATTGAATTGAGGACCCTTTTGCAAGTAAAATATGGGAAGGACTTTGTTAGCCACAACAATTTTGTTGGTTTTAAACATGCATGAAGAGCTGACATGCGTGTACACATAAACCTGGTGTGGATTATGCCATGAAGGCCTTCGACCGACATCAAAATAGTGATGATATATCAACAGGGCTACTTTGTAAGCGAGATGGTGCTGAGTATTGATAACAAGCACAACAACAAAGGCTTGGATGCCTAATCAAAATCATATTTGGACACAGTTTGTGAATGTGTTAAAGAACTATTGCGCAACAGTGGAATTAGTGATGTGATCGCTCTTGGAGATTTACCAAGATGCTTGAGGAATGTTTTTGCAAATATACCCAATTATTGCAAAGGAATATTGAAAGGGAATAAAGAAATGTATCGAGCCTGAAACATTGTGTTGCTAGATCTACAGAGTATAAGTACTAATATTTGAACCTTAATGACAGGATTGGAAGCGGTTCTGCAGTTTGATCTTCTCTTAGAATGCATGGAGAAACAAAGTATGATAAGTTCCTGGTATGATACGCATAATGATATTCTTGGTATACGGTGAATCCAATGTATAATTTGTAATCATATTTACAACTAAGTTAAAGGATGCATAGTAAATTGTATGCATGGTTATAAGCTTGTACCTGTAGCGTTCAATTGCAGGAATATGCAGGTTAGATGCTAGTGAAATCATTTGGAAATGCATGAGTGGTGAGGCATTTTGAGGTGAAGATTAGAGATTCACAGTATAAGAACAGAGTGGATATGAAAGCTAGTATGATTACAACTTGAAAACAACGTTATAAAGACAGAACCTGATGATCCCGTGACAATTCAATTCATGACAGAGGGACTAGAATCACACCCTCGTCTTGGAATAAGGAATTAGGCCTTAGAAGTCCATCAGAACTTAAAACCTCCCACCTATTAATGGAGCCATGGGTTCAGAGTACTGCCAATTTTTTTCTTTTTGCTTGAGTTTCCTCATGTGGGTCTCCAACACTTTCATATCCAATTGAAATTTTGGGATTAAAACTCTCAAATTCCTTCATTAGAATCTCATTTAAGAAATCATAACTTGAAAATTTTTATGTGGAGGGAATTGTAGAGTGGTACGAAGTACCTAGACCCCCACCTTAACCTGGCCTTCTTGAATAATCATTAGTTCATATGATAGATATGGGTTATATAAATCACTAGATGAATAAGTGAAATTTCCATATTTTTTTATATTCTTAAGGATAAGTATGAATCACTCACACAATTGATCTACCTAAACAAGTTCCATCTCCTTCATATAAATTTCAACTACCTACATAAATTATTCTCATCCTAGTAGTATGTCATTTCATGTTGGGTTAGTTACTTGTATTAGGTCATGGAAGGTAGGTATGGTTGTATACCGTACTTTTCTCTTGCCTTCCCTTTTAGATTTAAAAATAAAGAACTCTGACTGAGGTAACTAATCACTCATTGGGGCTTACCTAAGAGGGCATGTGGGAGTTGCATGCAATCCCTTCTCTGGCTACCAAGTAAGTTTTATTTTTTTATATTTATATTTGTATTAGTTATTATATTTATCTTTTATTTTTATTAATTTTTATTGAACTAAAAATTTAATATAAAATAAATTGGTGCATGCAGCACACATGTATACCTCACCCTTTCTAGGTATAGGAAAATAAATTTTACCAAGTACTCCTTTGGGTTTGAAATGTCCATTAAGAATGAAAATGTTGAACTGCATGGAGATTATTTTTTTTATCGAAGAAGGCCAAAGTCATGTTTTTTATTCATGGGGTTTTATCTACAATCCCAAACCATCTCATAAAACTATCCTTCCACAAAATAATAAGATGGGTTCATTGCAGAGGAAAGCCTAAGATATTTTTGGCATTTTGTTTTTCGTATTGGTGCTCTATCTCGTGCCATTACAACCACTCTTATTCACATGGAATGGTCCATGTTCAAGAGCAGATATAGTTCATCCATGAAAGAATAAGATGATACTGACGGTGAAATTTAATGGTTTGGAACTTTTATTAGCCTTTTATCGGGAGGTCGTTGAGCATATTTGGAGCTACCATAGCATTCAAAAGAGGTTCTTCATAATTTAGGTAGGAGAAAAAATTATCACATGTCAGTTAAAGTCTTGTTGGTTATATTTGTTATTGTGTTTACTGTCTTCCTTACAAGTCAAGTAGCCATGATTCAATCGAATATAGGTAATTTTTTTAATTGACAGTAAATAACATTCGCCATTTTGAATATATGAAGTTAAAAAATGTGTTCAAAGTTGAAACCCCAATTTTCTTGCTATGTAAAAATTTTAACATTTGGCACTAATCTAAGTTGGACCATTATATAGTTTTTCTTCGATCATGATCCTTTCAGAGTGGAAAAAGTGGAGGAATCAACTCACAAGACCCTTTTTACCGGCGAGACCCGGTTTGGAAAATTGGAATATGAAACATTATGGGGGCGTTTTGTGGCATTAAATGACGTTATTTGGGGGTAATACTTTACCTCTTTAGAAAAATACCCTTTTTCCATATCATACACATATATATCTTTCCAACCATGCAAGAATCACCTCAATCAAATTACGTATGCAAACTTTATGCCACTCGGAAGTTGACCTTCCTATTTTCACCTTCATAATTTGAGACGATGACATGTCAGCCCCCATACTTCATGGAAAATGGGCTAGCGACATGATTTTGATGAATAATTCTCTATAAGAGTCCATATTATAACTTTATTTAAGAGTTGAGGTAGTCAAACCTAACCACTAGTAGGTTACCTAGATGTGTTATAACTTACAACTATGCCACTAGGAGGAAAAGGGGGTTCCATTTTTTTCGAGTGCATTTGTTCCATAGATGAGAAAAAATATTTGAGATGGATAGGATATAGAGCACAAATAGAGGATAGTGCATTGTAGTAGCCCCTCGGCCACATGCCATACTTATTTGTACTCGCAACCATTTTCTATTCATAGAAAGAGAGAAAGTGGCCTCACCTACCACCTGGGTTTTCTCCTCAATGGATTTCCCACATTATATATTGTGTCAAATCATGGTTTGTGAGTTTTTATTTCACTATTATCTATTTTTTGCATTATTTAAATTTTCATGCATACACAATTAATAATAATCTACAGATCTGGAAATCTAAAGACAAATAAAATGAAAATAATGGAGATTTAGGATTTTTAAATATAGTTTTATCATATCTACTGTGACGAACCATCCAATGGAATATCCACAACAACTTATAGATTAAGCACATAGCTAAATTTACTAACTCTCTTATGTAACAAAAATTTGGCATGTAACTAAATTTATTAATTTTCCAAAAAAATGAAAAAATATTCCAAAGAATCTTGAGGGAACCTCTTTGTGCATTTTCTTTGTGTGCTTGTCTTTTTCTGGCTTTGTCATTCTCCTCAATAATGACGAAATTTTCAATTCCATTGCTATGAAAACAACAAAGAAGGGAAATTTTTTTGACAGAGTTGCTCCAGCAGGATGATGAAGAAACTACTAACCTTGAAAATGCACTTATTATGAGATATAAAGTGGAAGGTTTAGAAGTTCTACGCAAGTATAGTTTTTAAAGACGTGAATTCAATCACGAAAATGCTCTTGTATTTTTCATATCATTTTGAAAACATTTCTTTTGGGAAAATCTATGTCCAACAAAAGATAATACCCAATAATTAAAACATGCAATTAAAAAAAATGTATTGTGATTTTGTAGCATGGAATCATTGTAATTCATGAAATGGAAAATCTAGTTCAAGTATCTGAGATAGAGAATTCCTACCCTTCAATTCCACTTCCTCGGGAACCAATGGTATGATTGTTAGTTATTTGTACTCTTGTATATATGTCCACATTTTACTTATATAAATTAGAGTGATTGTTAAATCTCACTCTATATATGTATGTGTGTTTTAGTTGAACATTAATTTACCAATGTGGCCTAACTGGTTTAGCCCTCCAATATTTGGGTACATGTATCATGCATGGGTTTTAACAGTCCAACAACCAAGTGGAGGGATATACACTATATAGGTTCAGGTTCTTCCTTTCATGGGGGAAATGCTAGATTTCTACCTTGATGGACTTATTCACTTAGTGCCCTCCTCCAGATATTTCCTCGACATTGACTTTAATGTGAAAATTTCAACTTAAATTTAGTGAAATTTTCATGCAATGCGATGTTTCTTCATTTTAGGGCTTGGTTAATTCATTATTCAATTCAAAACCCCCCAACTTCTATCAAAAGTGATTTTGTTTGAATATTTTAATGGCAGGATGCATTTCTTTCATCTACGATGCAAGTGTGTTCGTCCTTAACCCCAACTCAAACCCGCCCTTATTAAGAACTCACATGACCAAATTGTCTAACTCAGGAAATTAAATCTGCATGAGGATCCCGGTTTTTCTTTCTAATCAAGGTAAGCAAATTCATATTCTTACCTTCACATTACTGAAAGGTGTCAAGGTCCTGGTCTTATAAGAGATAGCTAGGGGATATCTTTCTTTAATTTTGAAAGTGGTAAAAGATTCGTGGTTCAAAAATTTTTCCATAAAATTTCTTGCCACACTATAAATATGCATGTTATTTCCCCTTGGATCTTTATATATCCACTTGAAATGAAGATCTTGATTGAGATGTGTGAAATTTGCAACTAATGGACTTTCTTCTCCATAAATTGGTGTTTTTGCTAGCCAGTGGTACAACTTTTCCTATGGAAGTGGCCACCCAAAAAGCCGAGCCAACTATTCAAAATGCTCATGTTGCTAATGAATCACATCAATGGCATGGACCCCCTAATAAAGATTCATAAGGATGAATACATGAGCACCACCAATGGGAGTGGTTTACGAGATTGATTATTGGATTTCAGTTAAGCTTTTTGCTCATGCTAGAGCTTGTTTTAGTGGTTTTTGTTTTGAACAAGATTGAATCAAAGGATAGACTATTTCTTATCTTGTTCTTGAACATTAGAAATATATTTTATTTGTAAGTGGCATCTTCATCTTTAGTTTCTTTTATATGCATCAGAATTCATTGCATGAACATAAACTTTATGGGGATAAATATTGTTACTACCATGAACATAAAAGTTGCAATCTGCCTTTATAAAACTAGTTTCCTTTTCATAATACTTTTAAAATAAAGACATTGAGATCAGTAAGACTTTTGTCATTTAGCTATTAGTGATCCTTTTGTTTCTTATTTATTAACCTAGAGATTCTAGTTTAAGGATGTAGATATCAAGTCACAAATGTTTCCCATCTTTTAAGATGATTGTAGCGTAATGCACAATGTGCTATGATACTCGCTCATATTGCCCAAGTTCAAAATAATAATACAAGCAAGGTTGTCTAAGAATAAGAAAGGGACAACCTTAATTGGTAGGGACTCAGGAAGGAGGTTCAGATGGTTCTTGTTGGATTTACGACTTCATTTTTTCCCAGTTTGTGCCTTTAGGTTTTAAGTTTTTAGTTCATTCTTCCCGCAGTAGTTAAGAAAATGAAGAAGGGGAAAATTGTTGACAAAGTTGCTCGAAGAGGATGACAAAGAAACAATTGGCCTTGAAAATGTAACAATTATGAGATCTAAAGAGGTAGGTTCAACAATGCTAGGAAAATAAATTTTTTAAAGACATGAATTCAATCACGAGTGTGCTCTTGTTTTTTTCAAATAATTCCAAAAACATTTATTTTGGAGACATCTATATCTAATAAAAAAATATTTGTAATATTAGATTCATTTAAAATATAATGGTTCATTTACATTTTTTTCCAATTTCTTCCAATTGACCATTACATTGCAAAGAAAATTAAAAAAAAATTATGTAATCTTACACCTGCAATAAGTAAATGCTATCCATAAATTACTTTTAATTTATTAAATATAAAATGGAATAATGCTATCCATAAATGACATTATAATCATTTTATAATCAAAATACTTTGACTTTCCATTAACTCTGAATTTTAAAAATATTATTATTAAATATAAAATGGAATAATGCCATTAATAAATTATATTAATTTATTGATTATAAATAAAATTATTAAATATAAAATGGACTAATGCCATCAATAAATTACATTAATGTATTATGTAATTTATTAATTATAAATAGAAATTATTAAACCTAAAATGGAATAATGCCATCTATAAATGACATCTAATTTTAAATTGGAATAATACCATCGATAAATGACATTAATTATAAATGGAAATAAATATTTTATTTGGTGGACAAGAGCGTGTAAGTAAAGATGCAGCTTTAAAAGATAAAGGTTGTAGTTGAAAGATCGACCATTAAAATTTTCTAGTAAAGGTTGTAGCATTAAATTTATGGAGAAAGTTGAAAATAATTAATATTATTTTATATTAATGGAGAAATAGTTACACAAGTTGTAACGTATCTCCTTTGTTTAGGATTTGTTCCTAGAGTTTAGGAGTTTGGTTGCAACTTCCTGATTTCTAGTAATGTACTTAATGATGTAATATCTCATTCATGAATGGAGAGTGTACGGAGAGAGTTCTCTTTGTTTGAGTGCAGTCTCCAGGTGCAGTACTCACCTGTTAGCTGCAACTCCTTCTTTTTCAATTCAGTGTCATTTTTATCTTGGTATCGGAGAACAGAGTAGGAACAGCCTTAATTTTTTTTTTTTTTTTAGGATGCATCATTGATTACAGAACTGTAGTGGCGGAGGAGTATATAGCCGCATTCGTAGAATTGGGTGGACTGCAGTAACACCTAAAGCACAGGTCTCAGATGACTGACCATCTCTGAGCGGAAGAAAGGGTTGGCGCAGTTTATTAAGGAACATTCGCGCCACTTGGCGCGGATTTGAGGGAGATATGCATGCCAGCGCGCCAGAATATCCAATTGGCGCGAAGATACACGCCATAGTCGCGCCAATTTCGTAATCACGCGTTGATTTTGTTCTGGGCGTGGATCTTTCGCTGTCGAGAAGTGCCAACCTTTCAGTATTTTAAAGAGTTTAAATCTATGGTAGAAAACCAGACAGGAAAAAGGATAAAAATTCTCCGCTCAAATCAAGGGGGAGAATACAGGTTGGGAGAGTTCATGAATTTCTGCAAGCATCATGGGATTGTGCAACAGTTTACAGTGCCTCACACTCCACAGCAGAATGGAGTGGCAGAACGGAAGAACAGAACTCTTGTGGAGTGCGCAAGGAGCATGCTTCAAGGTAAGGGTCTATCAAATGGTCTCTAGGTAGAAGCTATTAACACTGCTGTGTATTTAAAGAATAGGAGTCCTACTAGATGTCTAGGCTTCAAAACCTCTTTTGAAGCATTGTTTGGATTCAAACCAGTAGTGAGTCACTTAAGAATATTTGGGTCAAAAGCTTATGCTCATATACCTAAGGCAGATAGGAAGAAGTTAGATCCCAAAGCCCTGAAATGTATATTTGTTGGATATGGCACTGAGTTCAAGGCATATAAATTATGTAATCCTGTGAATCACAAGGTTTTTGCAAGCAGAGATGTCATATTTCATGAACAGGTTGAAGAAGGAAAGGATGACTCTAACAGTGATTGGCACATTCCATTTCTAATGGAAGAAAACAGTGAGGAAGATGAAGAACAGGAGCAGAAACAAGAAGAAGAAGTAACAGGTAATGTAATCAATGATGCAAGCCCAGAAAAGGCTGAAATAGACAGATTTGAGGTAAGTCCCCTACCAAGGAGATCAAGTAGGAAGACTCGATTACCATCTAAATTGAAAGACTATGCATTAATGTCAGAGATTTTAAACATTGTAGAACCTGCAAATTACGAGGAAGCAAGTAAATATGATGCATGGAGGGCTGCAATGCATGAGGAAATAAAATCAATAAAAAAAAACCATACTTGGGATTTAGTTGAATTGCCTGAAGGTAAAACCCCCATAGGATGCAAATGGTTGTATAAACCTAAAATAAATGCAGATGGGAGTATAGAGAAACTTAAAGCTAGACTGGTAGCAAAGGGTTACTCACAGCAAGAGGGAATAGATTTCGATGACACCTTTGCTCCTGTAGCCAAATTAAACACTATTAGAATGCTAATCTTCTTAGCAACAAAACATAAATGGCAGCTACACTAGCTAGATGTTAAGTCTGCATTTTTTAATGGTGATTTGAAGGAAGAAATTTATTTAGTACAGCCTGAAGGTTTTGTGAAAAAGGGGCAGGAACATCTTTTGTGTAAATTGAAAAAGGCACTTTATGGTTTAAAACAGGCACCCAGGTCGTGGTATGAGAAAATTGACTCATTTTTTGTACAACATGGCTTTCATAGGAGCTTGAATGATCCAAATCTGTATACCAAGTTTAATAAACAGAGGAAAATTATTTTGATTTCTTTGTATGTAGATGATATGATCATAACAGGGAACGCTAACAATCTGATCAAAGAAATCAAACAGCAGATGTCACAAGTGTTTGAGATGAAAGATCTCGGAAACCTTCATTATTGCTTGGGATTGGAGGTATGGAAAGATTCTGGACAAACTTTTCTTACTCAAGGGAAGTATGCCAGAAGCTTGCTGGAAAGGTTCAGAATGGAGCAGTGCAGATCAGCAGCAACACCATTGCAGCAGAACTTAAAGTTGAGTAGTGACGACGGTACTAAAGAGGTGGATGCCACTATGTACAGACAGCTAGTTGGAAATTTGATATATCTTACTACAACTAGACCAGATTTGGCATACTCTGTTAGTATGTTGAGCTAGTTTATGTCAAAACCACTCGAAAGTCACTGGGTCGCAGCAAAAAGTGTGTTGAGGTATCTTAGTGGTACTAGTAATTATGGCATTTTGTACACTGACACTTCTGACATTACTCTAGCAGGTTTTTCAGATTCCGATTGGGCAGGTAACCTGGATGATCGAACGTCTATCACAGGATATGCATTCAGCATTGGATCCGGGGTCATAGCATGGAGCAGCAAAAAGCAGAGCACTGTAGCTTTATCTTCATGTGAAGCTGAGTACCAAGCATTGTGTGCAGCTACATGTGAAGCTATCTGGTTGAGAAGACTTCTCAACGATGCAGGAGAAGAACAGAAAGAATAAACTATTATCAAAACTGACAACCAGAGTACCATCAAGCTTGCATACAATCCAGTCTTTCATAAAAATGCCAAGCACATCGATACTCAGTTCCATTTTGTTCGCGAGAAACTACAGTCAAAGGAGATATGTGTTGAATATTGTAAAACTAGTGACAATATAGCTGATATTTTTACTAAGCCTCTTGGGTGTGTAAAGTTTGAATTGTTTAGAGGGATGCTAGGAGTTCAGGATAATCCTTTCTCCATTAAGGGGGGGAGTTGAAAATAATTAATATTATTTTATATTAATGGAGAAATAGTTACACAAGTTGTAATGTATCTCCTTTGTTTAGGATTTGTTCCTAGAGTTTAGGAGTTTGGTTGCAACTTCCTGATTTCTAGTAATGTACTTAATGATGTAATATCTCATTCATGAATGGAGAGTGTATGGAGAGAGTTCTCTTTGTTTGAGTGTAGTCTCCAGGTGCAGTACTCACCTGTGAGCTACAACTCCTTCTTTTTCAATTCAGTGTCATTTTTATCTGAGAATACATGGAAAATGGATATGCATGTGATATCCATTGCACTATTATATTTTTTGTAAGCAAAACCATTTGGACAATTTGTAATTTTCAAATCCGATAGCTATAATGCTCGACGAGATCATCAATCTTGAATAATGTTTGAGTAATGATTTTTGAGCAATAAACAAAATAATGTTGCATTGTTGTCCATTGTTCAATTTCTTATCTATAAAAATTATATATATAAAAAAATTTAATACTTTCTATATTTCAATTTAATTAATTATTCATTGTTTTAAAATAAATTTATTTTACTTTTAATTAATTAAAATCTTTATTTAGATACATAATTTCAAACTTCGGGTAAAGAAAGTTTGTGCTAAAATTCTCAACTATTCACTTTGCTCATAAATCATTTTCTTGGATTATTTCCTCATATGATACAGAAGGTGATGCTTTACATGGAAGTGTGATATAAATGTGTTTTTGGTTATGTGGTTTCTTTTTTAAGGATGAATATATGAAATTGAAGGTGATATCATATATATATATTTGGTTGGATTTGGATATTTGTTGAAAAATAATATAGTTGAATTTTTAGCTCTTTGGGATATTATTGTGTGTAAAATGGTTTGAAATTTTTATTTATTTATTTATTTTGATTTTTTTGGAGATTCTAAAATGATTATAGATTGGGTATTGAAGCAACCAAATTTTGCACCACCAATGCTCATAAACTAGATGCATCACATAAGATCATTGATTAAAAAAAATCAGAGGCTATCATTTCACATATCTACAACAAAATTATATAGCAAATTCTCTTTTTAAAGAAGGATGCAAGAGGTCATCTAGGAAGATATATTTCTCAACATTTTTCAGTGGAGCTCACCATGGTTTTGGGAGGATAAATGTTGCTTAGCAAGTTTTCATTTTTTTACGATTAAACCAAAATTATGTAGTTTTCTCTACAAATTGGTTTTTCAGCATAGCTCTGGCTCGTGTCTGGAACAGTTGGGACCATGTGGAAAAACAGGGCATATTCATTCCTTGCAACATTCTTGGGAGGAGATTTCTTTTTGAACCTCTACTAGGAATAAACTTTCAAATATTCGTTAAATCCTTTCAAGAGCTTCAAATCCATTGTGGGTTTATGTTTCTAAATATACTTTTGAATTAAAACTTGAAATTAAGCCTTGTCTAGGGATCCCTGCTGCTCAGATAAGATTAGTTTTTTAAGGCAAGCAACTTTACGACTTTGAAACTTTACAGGAGTATAAAATCACTAAATATTCAATGATATTCACTCTCTTTAGGTTTTTTTGAGGTGTGGAAGGAGCAAAGGCTTCACATCCTCAATCGACATCCCCTTCATTCAAGGACATAGTAAAGGGGAAAGGGGTTCTTCCATAGGAACATATTTCTTCTCTTCCAGGCCCATATATATTGGAGAAGGTTGTGGAAATGCTAGGTTTGGAAATCCATAATCAACTAGTAACTGACCTTTTCTCAGTCCTTCATTTGCATGCATTAATTTCTAGATTCAATGGGTTTTCGACCAAAGAAGATGCTTTACATCATTGGATCTACAATTCTTGGACAAAAAACTATGAAATTTATCTATGCTTAAGAGGGTTTTTTATTGTTCAATTTCAGACATAAACTGAGCCCCATAAAGTGTTGGGTGAGGGTTCCGAGTTTTGGGGAAGAGATGGGTTCTTTACAACTAGATGGTTTCTAGAATTTGATCCTTTGACGATGGTGGTTTCTAGAATACTGGTTTTGGTGAGGCTTCCAAACCTCTTGTTTCCATTTTGGAACCACTAGGTGTTGATTGATATAGGGAATACATTGGAAACTTTTCAAAAATTCGATGACGAATGGATATAATAAGTTTCTTTCACCTTCACTTTGATTTGTATAGAGATCGATTTGAGAAAAGGCCCTCCTAACATTATTTTACTATAAAAAGGAAATTTTCAATGGATACAAAGTATGGACTATGAAAACATGGCATTTAGATGTTGATATTGCTTCCAAACAGGTCACCTGCAAGATTCATGCCCACATAATAAAAAATCCTTGAAGAAGAAAAAGGGGCCCATAAGGAAGAATAAAGGTTGGTAATAATTTGTTGAGACATATTTGGTGGAGGAAATTGAGGAAGATCCCCTCTTTCAAGAGACCAAAGAACCTCAGAACATGCAATATTCTCAACATCCAAGCCATTCTAGAAAAGACAAGGATCGATCGTAGGAGGTTATCTCTAGTTATGTGGCAAAGCTTATTGATGGATTGATCTGAACTAAAAGAGCACATGAAACTAGAAATTTTGACTCAAATAAATATCAACCCGTTCCTGAGTGTATTATGGAATTGGTTGTTATTCTGACATACTCTTCTAATGGTACCTAGCAGAAAATGCATAAGAAGAAAGGGAAAAAAGGGAATTTTCATGATTTTTATAATTCATAATTTTCTTGGTTTTTATTTTTATTTTTTTCTGTTCTTAGTATGTTTTCAAGATTATATTCTTTCGATGCTTGATAAAGACCTTTTCAAGTCCTTTAAGCCCATACAAAATGTAATTTTCATATTTTTAATGAAAGTTACAATTTTTTCCTCAGAAATAAATTAAAAATTAAAAATAAAAATAAAAATTATATATATATCCAAAAAATATGTAATTTAAAGTTTAAAATAAAAATAAAAATATCAAGTATTTATTTATAAAAATTATAAAAAAAAATGTGTTATTTATTGAATTTTTAATATAAAATTAATATTTGACATGTAAAAATATTCAAAATAATAAATAATTCAGTGTAAGTCTTTAATAAAATATTTAAATACACGAGATATAGTAATATTGATCTATAATTACAAATATATTACTAATAAATTTATAATAATAAATTTTTAAAAAGAAACCATTTTAATATGGACAATGCAGCCCATAGATAACATGTTTATATACACATGTTATCTAAAATATTTTAATGTCATATATATATATTCCATGTCCAAAAAAACATGTAATTGAAAGTTAAAAATAAAATAGTTTTTTTTAAATACTTCCTTATAAAAGTAAAAATAAAGAAATGTTCAAGTAATTCAATGAATTACTTCCTTAAGTAATTCATTGAATTTTTAATATAAAATTAATCTTTGACATTTTCAAATATTTACAATAATAATGATGGCGATGATTATTAATGTCAACTAAGCCCAATGTGGTCTAGCTACCTCAAGATAAGAATAAATAGTCTAATTGTCATTCTTCAAAATTTTGTTTCTGTGATCAAGGAGAAGGGAAAGAAGCCCTCGAAGATCGCTATAGTTGGATCACTTAATAAGTCAAGTGTGACAACTCGCTTAAGTGAAAAATAATTGTCATGTTATTTATTTTAAAGAGACTAAACATTCATTTTTTTTGAGAAAATGATTACGAATGATGAACATAAATTAATTATGTTTTTGGAAATAAAATTTAAATATGGGATTGTGGTTTCATAAAATTAAAAGAAGATTGATGATAAAAGTATTCCAAGAATTGAGAGTGGTTGAACAGAAAATAGTTAAAAATAGTTACCTTTCCTCTGGGGATAAAAAGTACATCCCAGTGACGAAAAGGGGTTCTGTGACTGAACATAGAAAAGAGAGGTAGGAAGAGAGTGAAAATTCCTGAGCTGGTGGTGACCAATGGAAACACAGCGTTCCTGAATCCCGGAAAAGAAGAGTACTGGACTAGGGGTCCCGAGGTCTCTTCTGGAAAAATTTTCAACCTACTCATCTTAGGTGTGGAGCATGTGGGGAGATGAGGACATAATTTCCTCTCTAATGGTAGGGAGGATATCATCAGCAAGTTCTGAAATGAGATAAATAGCAGACTGCAGAAAATAGTAAGAACTGAAACTGTTGTTTAGACATAATACTTGTAATACAGAAAATGTTCTTTAAATTATGAAATGAATATTTTTACACGGTGAATGTTATAGATATATATTTATTTGTATTTACTTTAAGTATTCGAGAAATTACAGTAGCACCATTAATTATATGGACTGTTTAAAACTAAATTTATGGCAGTTATGTTTTGTCTTCAAGAAAGAGTAGTTTTTACATTATCAAGTAAAACAAACCAGAAAACATCTACCGAAAGTAAAAACCAGAAAATTTTTAGTTCAGGGTCGATAGTCGAAACCCTGGACCCCGAACTGGTTGTTAATATGTAAATCTATGATATACTCGGACAATAGAGTTGCAGGATAACAACTCCAAAATTTAGATGGTCTAGACATATCTATTAACTGAAAGGAATAATAAAAATTATGTTCTTCATAGAAGAATGAAAACCTCTGTCTGAAATGAAATATATATATATAGAAATCTTAGAAAAAGCATGTGTAGTAAAAACCTAGAAATGCAACTGCCATTGTAAATATAATCAACATCAAAAGTATTCTTTATAAAAAACCAATGTAGAAAAGGAAACTAGATATTGTTTCGGACAAGAAATCCTATAACGAGCCTATTCAAAAGTAATATGAATGCTCCAGAAAATAAATTAAAACAACATACTTATATACATACAAGAGGAAACGACAATTTCTACCACCTCTATTCCAAAGGAGTAAAGCCATATTAATGGAAGGGATGAATGAGTTACCATTCGAAGATGCAGAGGGTCAAATAACCTTTCATAGAAAATATTCAAATAACATTAACAACACTGTTTCTCAAAGGAATTCTCCTCTTAGACCAGGTCGTGAATTCGGCAACAACCAGGAGTAGCACTTAATTACAATAATGTTCCAAAATGCATGCAACTGTTCCAAGCAAGGTGGAGCCCTAGAACTTAAAAGGAATTAAAATAAATGGCAATGATGCCATAAAACTAAATCTAGAGTTCATGATGTCGTGAGTACCATTGAAGCTAGTACTGGGACTTCACTCCAACAAATTTTAAACCCTACGGAGAATCCGACACCTGTTAAGAAAACGGAAGAGTCGAGAAAGAAAACAAAGCAACTCAAGGAGAGATATATGCACTGTGTAAGCCCTTGCCAGTTGAACATGGTGTGTTTACTTGTTCAAAACAGAGACAAAAAAAAACATTAGGGAAAAAACCATACCTTCCAAACTTGTTGAGCGAAGGGAAAAGCTACAGAAAAAAGACACAGTAAAATTGAAATACCTGTGTAGAATATATTTTGTAGACTATGAATGTAACGCTGCTAAGAGAAATGGTAAGAGTAATTTTAGGGGAAAATGGATGAGAGGATATAAATCTAGCAAGTTAATAAGCATAAAAATTAAGCATTCGGTTTGCTTCCCTGCCATAGTGGGTAATCTGCATGAGAAACTGGAATACACATAGCCGAGAAGGAAGTTCCCAAAACCTGGAAAATTTGATACACATTTAAACTAGATTTTTTCCTTCATACCTGGGCGCTTAGCAAGTGGTGTAGAGCCACTTCTAGCTCTCTACGAAATAATTAAACGAAGATCTTACTCAACTTAAAGAGTAGCTCAACAATGTCACAAAGGGTTAAGCCCCAAAAAATGTAATTGAAATGGATTTACCTGGTTCGAATACTCCATGGCAAGCAAGGCTTGAAATTAAGGAAAGGTTGTCAGTCGACAGAGCTCAAGAAGTAGCGGAGTTGAAGAGGGGCAATGCCGGCAAAACTCGCAAATGTGAAAATGAAGAGTTGGTTAGGGTTCGCGGTGGTCGATACCTTAAATCGGTACCATAATAATCTCCACTGTGGATCTTAACACCCCAAATCCGACGACAATCAACATGACAGATTTCCCCATGCAATACAAATTCCCAGGTGAAGGTACAGTACAACAGATCAACCTTATGATACTTAATCTCTGATGGGACTTATTAAACCAAAAATAAATCAAATGTACAGGTTAAAAATATGCAATCATCGCATTGTTCTCAAAAACATTAATAATAGATGTTATGAGTATTAATATCAAACAACCAACCATTTTAAGCTCATAAGTGACTCGCATAGGTGTGGAGGATTAACCAAAATAGTAGGACCACATGGGTATCCATAACGTCATAAGTATAAGACAAGGGCCAAGTTCATATAATGTATATAGTTTTACTTTGTATGTTCGCAATATTTATATGGAACTATGGTTAAAATTAGAGTAAGTGTAATTTTTTTTATTTATACAGTGATGTATGTTACAAGTGGTATCAGAGCATTGTTCACATGTTGGGACCCAATGGGTCACCTAACATGATAATTTGTTGTGTGTAAATGGTGCATAGAAAAGAAATAACAAAGTAGGAGACAAAATGAGGAGGGGATCGACACATAAAACACCCCGGATTGTAGGGGAACCTACACCCCAACCCCAACCATAAATGAATCTATAAATGTGGATTCACCTGAGTGTAGATCAGCACGAGAAAACCAATAGATTGCTGGAAGACCAACAGCAGCAAACTAGTATACTGCTAAGAACTGTGTAGAAGTTACAGGAAGAGATGGTCTGAGTTAGGAGTGACAATGAGCGTTTGATGCAAGAGCATGGAAGGATACTCAAAAGCCTTTCTGATAAATAAAATCAAGGAGTATTACAACCCAATCTTGGAAGAGATATGCAGGAAGAAAAAGAACGACAAATTAACGACAGAGTGGAAAGGATCTAGTCATAAAGAAGTAACGATTATAAAAACTATGATGAGGCTGAGACTGGTAACGTGTCAGAACAACAATAAATTAAGAAACAAAAAGTGGAGTTACAAGGTGAGTTCCAAAAGATTAATCCACCTATGTTCGATGGAGAAGCAGAAGAGGTGGCAGAAGCTTGGTTGATTAATATGAATAAATACTTTCAATTTTATGAGTACAATAACAATCTTAAAGCTAGGTTGGCCATCTATCAATTGAGATAAAAAGCTACCCCGTGGTGGGAGGAAGTCAATAATATCCGTAGTATTGAAGACTAAGGCGTGACATGGGATGAATTTCAACAATACATTAAAGAAAACTATCTAACTGAACATTTCTATGACGAAAAGTCCAGAGAATTCCATGATTTGAGATTGGGTTAAATGACAATGGATGAATACACAACCAAGTTCACTTCCTTATTAAGATTGTTCCTTATTTAAGGGATGAAAAGGCTAAGATTCAATAGTTCTTGAATAGTTTTCCGACCCACATGAAAGAATGAATTGAGTTCGTAAATGATCCAGGTGGAATAATCAGGTACAGGTACAAGAGGCTTGAGTACAAGGCTCAAAAATCAAAGTGTTCGGATTGTTCTCGAACTAAGTTAAAGTTGTAGATCTCGAAATTCTGAATCCAACGGCGCAGACGGCACTCAATTCCGAGTCCGAATGAAGGAGTTAGGAGCGGTCAAAGTTTTGGGTTGACTTAGTGACTGGACAGCCTTAAGGAAGGCACAAATTGGACTTTTTCCGGCCACCGGATTCCGGCAACCTCAGGCTAGATTCCGGGCCAAATTGTCGCCTGCAAAAAATGCACAGTTTGTTTTATTAAACAAAAATTTATTAAAAAAAAGGGGGGGTGGGGGCCGTGACCCCCGCCACCCCCGGCATATGTGGCACCATATTTAAATGGGCCGGCGGGAATCGAACCCGCCCGGCCACGTGGGCCGGCCCGCTCCACGGGCGGCCCAACACACAACCAACACATGACAATTTAAAACAAACGGCCACAACGTTTACATATATTATATGTTAAAACACACATATTTATTAAAACCGTGGAGGTGGTTGGAGGGCGGGCCGCCCAATGCGGGTCCGGCCCCCCCAAAACAATATTATATTGTTTGTCAAAAAAAACAAACGCGCCCATAGTTGGTATTTAAAACAAAAATGCGTACTATGTATGGAGGGGCGGGATTTGACCCCCCGACCTCTCCTCAACGATTACTAAATCTTACCACTGCGCCCAACTATTTACTTGGGTATTTCTGCCCAGATTTGTGTATTTAAACTCGTCTTTTACCAGTGCGCCCAAGGCATGGAGGAGCAGAGCGCGCGCACGCAGTTCGAGGAGTTTTAATATTTTTTTAATGCAGGTCATGTGGAACCATGAGCCCAGAAAGAGGCAGGCGGAACCCTGATTGAGGCTCAATTTTCAGGAGGGTGAAATTTCGACTTTGTCCAAATGGGACAAATTTTATGTCGTTTCAGCATTACTCAGCGCCACGAGTCTGATCGCGTGCTCAGTTTCTGCATTTGAGTTTTCTATTTTCCAGCCACTTTTGGAAGTGGACTATGCCGGTGTCAGATTTTTGCGTGTGAGCAGTCGTTTTCCACTTTCTCGACGCCACAAGATTGATGGTGCTTTCAGATTCTGCCGCAGAGCTGCTCAGCCTTCAGCAAATGGCAGCATGAGGTATATGAGGTGATTTCCATGTACTTCTTTCTTTATTTCTCGTTGAGATGCATTATGTCTTGCAGATCCCGGTTGATATATGAGTTGAGGGATCTTGCTTTGTGTTGTTTTTGATGTACTTTTAGCTATGGATTGTGTCATGTATGAGTCCCTTTTATGCCAGATTGGCGGGATGCTCCTTTTCATATGTGTATTTTGAGATCCCTTGTTTACCAGGATTGGCGGGATACTCTTGTTTGCTACATGTCAGCTATGGTCATACTGATAGGAGTCTTTCTTTATGTATGAGAGTTCTGCAGTAGAACAACTCTTAAAGAAGTCAAGCCACTCCTGCGTGAGGGCGATTTTTCCTTTTATGTCATAGGAAAGCACATCCATGTACATCTCTTCTTACAACACATAATGCAGCGGCCTACACCATCTTGACACCGAGGCCCGGAGATGTAGTCCCTCCTGGACGAACTCCGTCATCAAACAATGTGTTCTCATGATTGCTGATCTTGTTCATTTATGTTCCTCTTATTTACGGCTACAGTTGTTCATTTAAGTTCTTTAACGTCTTTAATTAAATGCAGTTCTATTTATCAGCCGAATTAAAAGGTCTTGGTTAAGGGTATCAAGATTTTACCCTGGATCAGTAAATCCAAGGACCATGGACAAAGAAATTCAAAAAGCGAGAATGTGTTACCAGTAGTCCAAGACAAAAGGAGAAATAGGAAACAATTGGCAGTCAAGAAAAGGGCAGAAAAGTAGTTCAAGTTACAAAAATGCTAGGACCAATAACTTTAAGAATTCTTCAAGGAATTTAGTGAGCAAAAAGTTCGAAAGAAACCATCGAAGAACCCGGTGGCCTATGGAAGAAAATCCTATAGAGGCTTCCAGCAAAGCCAGAACATGGAAAAAACTAGAAACCACCTCTATAATGTTGGGGGTGTGGTGAAGCTCACTATTATAAGAATTTACCATAGCGGGGAAGAAATCATATAGTAGCTAATCTACAATAATCCTCTATAGTGGGAGATCTATCCTAGAATATACACAGAATTAATGCAGCTATGGAGGATCGACATTTGAATTATCAACCAACGATGATAGAGCTGGAAGGTAAGTTACTTTCCCAAACTATTTATATTCTGGTTGACCCAGGCGCTAGTTTAAGTTATGTAAACCCTAGAATAGTAGAAACCTTTAAATTACAAAGTAAAAAATTCAAAAATCCCTGGATGGTAGAGCTAGCCACTAGGGCAGAGAGAAAATTTTGTGCGAAAGTTCCAAACAGAAAATTATAAATTAGGAACCAAGAGTTAAATGTATAACTGAATATATTGCCTTTGGGATCCTACGATGTACTATTGGGCATGGATTGGTTAGAGAGACACTCGTCTCTGGTAGATTGTAAAGAGAAAATTATATATTACAGAATGCCAGATGGAACTCGTCAAGAATTACAAGGGATTAAGAAGCCCTTACAGTTGCGTCCTATCACAGCCTCCCAATTGAGTAAGTGTATTAGAAAAGGATGTTATATATATGAAATTTAAGTGGGTTTTTCTAATTCTAAAGAGAAGACCCCTATGCAGGAAAGCATACCAGTAGTACAATATTTCATGGACGTGTTTCTAGAAAAGGTACCAGGTTTACCTCCAAGAAGAGATATCGATTTCACTATTGAACTGATGCCAAGAGCATCACCAATCTCAAGAGCACCATATCGGATGAGTGTACCAGAGCTAACTGGACTGAAAATGCAACTGCAAGAGTTGTTGGACAAAGGGTGTATTCGACGCAGTGTGTCTCCTTGGGGAGCACCGGTGTTATTTGTAAAGAAAAAGGATGGAACCATGCGAATGTGCATGGACTATAGACAACTCAATAAATTGACAATAAAAAATAAGTATCCATTGCCATGGATATATGACTTGTTTTATCAGGTGAAGGGGGCAACTGTATTCTCAAAAATAGACTTAAGATCTGGATATCACCAAATCTGAATTAAAGACGAGGATATCTACAAGACTGCTTTCTGTACCTGATATGGGAATTACAAGTTTGTGGTATTACCTTTTGGTTTAACTAATGCACCAACAAAATTTATGAGTCTGGTGCATGGCATATTTCACCCTTTTTTGGACAAATTTGTTCTAATATTCATTGACGATATATTGATTTATTCAAAAAGCATGGAAGAACACAAGGAGCACTTAAGGATAGTATTGGAGATGTTACGAAGACATCAGTTGTACGCCAAGTTCAGCAAATGTGACTTTTTTAAATAACAGATACAGTATCTAGGCCATGTCATTTCTGCTGAAGGAATAGCAGTCAATCCATAGAAAATTAAGACTACTATGGAATGGAGAGTACCCCAAAACGTGGCGTACATTTGTTCCTTTATGGGGTTAGCTGGATATTATCAATGGTTCATAGAAGGATTCTTGAAAATTTCTTTTCCAATTACATCTTTGTAGAGAAAGGGAAAAATATTTAAATGGACTAGTGAGTGTCAAAATAGTTTTGAGAGGTTAAAACATTTTTTGACCACTACCCTGGGGTTGAGGGTATACGGCCCCAACAAAGAATTTGAGGTCTGTACCGATGCTTGTAAGGAAGGAGTTGGGGCAATTTTATCTCAGGAGGGAAGGGTGGTTGCCTATGAATCGAGAAAATCAAAGGAGCATGAACATCAATATTCAACCTATGACTTAGAGTTGACAGCAGTAGTGCATGCACTCTGAGTATGGGGGCACTACTTGTTGGGAAAGAGATTTTTGTTAAAGACCGATCACAGTAGCCTAACCATGTACTTTAACCAAGCTGATTTAAATGCTCACCAGGCAAGATGGAATGCCTTCTTAAGTGAATTTTATATTGATATACAACATGTAAAAGGAAAATAAAATCGTGTGGCAGATGCCTTAAGAACAAAACTACATTATGTATATGAACTTTGTTATAATCAAATTGAATGTAAATTTTTAGATCAGATAAAAGAAGAAGCCAATAAGGATCCTAAATATTGATTCTTATGGCAACAGGTAGAGGAAGCTAGAATACAGGAAAAACCTTTTGATTATGGAATTAATAAGGACCAATTGTTAACCTTCAAAGGAAAGTTATACATTCCAAATCGAATGAATTTAAAAGAGTTGATAATGAATGAGTATCATGGTAGTAATTATTTGGAACACCCAGGATACCATAAAATGTTAGCAACAATTATAAAAGTCTATTTTGTGCATGGTATGCGAAGAAATATTGCGAAATACTTAAAAAAATGTCTGGAATGTCAACAGGTTAAGGTGGAGCATCAACACTCGGCCGGATTGTCGCAGCCTATACCAGTGCCTAAATGGAAGTGGGAAGTTATATCCCTAGATTTTATTACTGGTTTACCAAGATAAAGAAGGCAGAGTGACTTCATTATGGTGGTGGTTGATAGATTGAGTAAGGCATCCCACTTCATACATGTATAGTCTACTTACAAAATTGTGCAAATAGCAGATATCTTCATGAGAGATATTTTTAGACTGCATGGCATTCCAAAGACTGTTATATTAGATAGGGATGCGAATTTTACTTTAGTATTCTTGAAGGCCCTCTTTATGGGTTCAAGAACCCAAATAAACTTTATTACCGCTTATCATCCCCGGACGAATGGAAAAACTGAGCAGGTGGATCAAATCTTGGAAGATATGCTTCATATGTACGTGATGCAGCAGCCAACGAAATGGGAAGAGTATCTACATTTCGTAGAATTTTCATACAATAATGGTAACCAAGAGTCTCTGAAGATGAGTCCATTTGAATATTTGTATGGGTGACAAAGTCGTACTCCCATTAACTAGAGCAGTCTCAAAACCAAGTTGATGCTTGGACCAGAAATGTTGGTTGAGATGGAAATGGAAGTGAGAAAGATCAGACAAAATCTAAAACTAGCTCAAGATAGGCAGAAGGTATACGAAGATAAAAAGAGAAATTAACAGGAATTTGAAGTGGGCGATCATGTGTATGTAAGGATTAAAACTAAGAAAAGAGCACTAAGGTGGACGTCCTGTGCCAAGTTGGCTCCTAGGTTCTGTGGACCTTTCTAGATATTGGAAAGAGTGGGACCTGTGGTGTATTGGTTGGCTTTACCCAGCCATATCCGGGTGCACAATGTGTTTCATGTATCCTTACTAAAACAATATGTGCATGAACCAAAGCATTTAATCCACTGGCAAAGCATTCAGGTAGGGTAAGATTAGAAAAATCATATCTTAAAATACCAAGTTGTATGGAATTTTAATTCAAGGTTTTGTTGAATGGACGTCGAACTGGATGGCGAATTTTTGGTCGAACCTCAACGTATACTCAATTGAAGAGAAATCATGTTATGGAGGCAAGCCATCACCTAGGTTAAAGTGCAGTGCTTCAGCTTGGATGAGGCTACCTGGGAAGATGAAGGATTTGTATGTGAGGTTTACCCATAATTTTTTGCTAAGATGGAATGAAACACCGAGGACGATTTTTACTTCTAGCAGGGGAAGTTGTGACAACTGGCTTAAGTGCAAACTAATTGTTAAGTTATTTATTTTAAAGAGACTAAACATTCATTTTTTTTTAGAAAAGGGTTACGAATGATGAACATAAATTAATTATGTTTTTGGAAATAAAATTTAATTATGGAATTGTGGTTCCATAAAATTAAAAGAATACTGATGATAAAAGTATTCCAAGAACTGAGAGTGGTTTAACAGAAAACAGTTAAAAATAGTTACCTTTCCTCTGGGGATAAAAATTACATCACAGTGAGGAAAAGGGGTGTTTTGACTGAAAATAGAAAGGAGGGGTAGGAAGGGAGTGAAAATTCCTGAGCTAGTGGTGACCAGTGGAAACATTCAGTGTTCCTGAATCCTGGAAAAGAAGAGTACTGGACTAGGGGTCCCGAGGGCTCTTCTAGAAAATATGTCAACCTACTCATCTTAGGTGTGGAGCATGGGGAGAAATGAGGACGTAATTTCCTCTCCCATGGTAGGGAGGACATCATCAGCAAGTTTTGAAATGAGATAAGTAACAGACTGCAGAAAATATTAAGAACTGGAACTGTTGTTTAGACATAATAGTTTTAATATAGAAAATGTTCTTTAAATTATGAAATGAATATTTTTACACAGTGAATGTTATAAATATATATTTATTTTTATTTCTTTTAAGTATTCAAGCAATTATAGTAGCACCATTAATTATATGGACCGTGTAAAACTACATTTATGGAAGTTATGGTTTGTATTCAAGAAAGAGTAGTGTTTACATTATCAAGTAAAACAAACCAAAAAACATCTAAGGAAGCAAAAACTAGAAAACTATTAGTTCAGGGTCCATAGTCAAAACCCTGGACCCTGAACTAGTCGTTAATATGTAAATCTATGATATACTTGAACAACAGAGTTACGGAATAACAACTCCAAAATTTAGACGGTCCAAAAATCTCTATTAACTGAAAGGAATAATACAAATTCTATTTTTGAAAGAAGAATGAAAACCTCTATCTGAAATTATACATATACATGGAAATCCTAGAGAAAGCATGCACGGTAAAATCCCAGAAATGAAACTGCCATTGTAAATATCATCAACATCGAAAGTATTCTTTTTGCAAAACTAATGTAAAAAAGGAAACTAAATACTATTTCGGACAAGAAATATAATGAGCCTATTCGAAACTAATGTGAATGCTCCAAAAAAGAAACTAAAACAACATACTTATATACATACAAGAGGAAACGACAATTTCTGCCACTTCTATTCCAAAGGAGTAAAGCCATATTACCGAAAGGGTTGAATGAGCTATCATTTGAAGATGAAGAGGGTCAAATAACCTTTCATAGCAAAGATTCAAATAACATTAAAAACACTGTTGCTCAGAGGATTCTCCTCTTAGACTGGGTTGTGAATTCGGCGACAGCCAGGAGTAGCACTTAATTACAATAACGTTCCAAAATGCATGCAACTGCTCCAAGAAGGGCAGAGCCCTCGAATTTAAAAGGAATTAAATTAAGCGACAATGATGCCATAAAACTAAATCTAGAGTTCATGATGCCGCGAGTACCATTGACGCTAGTACTAAGACTTCACTCCAACAAATTTTAAACCCTATAGAGAATCTAGTACATGTTAAGCAAACAATAGAGTCAAGAAAGAAAATGAAGCACTTGAAGGAGCGATATACACACTGTGTAAACCCTTGCCAGTCGAACATGGTGTGTTTACCTATTTAAAAACTCAGACTAAAAAGCATTAGGGAAAAAACGATATCTTCCAAACTTGCTGAGTGAAGGGAAAAATTAAGGAAAAAAGACAGAGTAAAATTGCAATACTTGTGTAGAATATATTCTACAGGCTATGAATGTAACGCTGTGAAGAGAAATGGTAAGAGTAAGTTTAGGGAAAAACGGATTAGAGGATATAAATCTTGTGAGTTAATAAGAATAAAACTTAAGCATTCGGTTGGCTTATCTACCACAGTGAAAGGAAGCCATAATGGGTAATCGGCATGAGAAACTGGAATATGCATAGCAAGGAAGTTCCTGAAACCTGAAAAATTCAATACACGTTTAAACTATATTTTTTCTTGTAGACCTAAGCGCTTAGCAAGCGGTGTAGAGCCACTTCTAGCTCCCTGCGAAACAATTAAATGAAGAGCTTACCCAACTTAAAGACTAGCTCAACAATGCCGCAAAGGGCTAAGCCCCAAAATCTATAAGTGAAATGGATTTACCTGGTTCGAATACGCCATGGCAAGTAAGGCTTGAACTAGAAGAAAGGTTGTTGGTCGATAGAGTTTAGGCCGCGACGGAGTTGCAGAGGGGCAATGCTGACAAAACTCATAGACATGAAAATGAAGAGTTGGTTATGGTTTGTAGTGGTCAATACCCTAAATGGGCACCGTAATAGTCTCCAACGTGGATCTTAACACCCCAAATACGACGGTGAACAACAGGACAGATGTCCCCATGCAATACAAATTCCCAGGTGAAGGTACAGTACAAAAAATAAACCTTATGACACTTAATCTCCAACGGGACTTATTAAACGACAAATAAATCAAATGTACAAGTTAAAAATATGCAATCATCGCACCGTCCTCCAAAATATTAATAATAGTTGTTATGAGTATTAATATCAAACATCCAACCATTTTAAGCTCATAAGTGACTCGCATAAAGACAAGCATCTAACATAGGTGTGGAGGATTAACCAAAGCTGTAGGACCACATGGGTATCCAAAACATCATAACTATAAGGTGATGGCCAAGTTGATATAACGTATATAGTTTTAATTTGTATGTTCGCAATATTTATATGGAACTATGGTTAAAAATAGAGTAAGTGTATTTTTGTATTTATACTGTGATGTATGTTACATCAAGAATATTGGAGGTGTGGTTAATGATAGGGAATTGAGAGTGGATGCGGGAAAGATCCCAACAGTTTGAAAGGAGGTATTTTTCATTTTCCACATTCTTAGTGTCTCAAATCTAATAGATTTTATAGCCCCAAGGAGTCTTGGGAGTATCCTAGCTATGTTCATTTTCTTCTTAGTGCTTGTCAACATAGAGAGATAATTTTGGTTGTCAAGGGTGGGGTTGATAACCTCCTTGTAGTATATTAGATTCCTTTTACCCTCTAGCTCCTTATTACCCCACATCTTGTCCTTGAAATTGGATGTAATAGTAATATTGATCTATACTTACAAATATATTAATAATAAATGAAAAGAAAAAAAATCATTTTAATATGGACAATGTCCAAAGATAACATGTCTAAATACACATGTTATATATATCATGTCCAAAAAGTTTTTTTAGTATTCTCATTTGAGGTTACAAGTTTAAGTTATGTACTATATATGGCATTCAAAAATACAATTTAAACAATGCAAAGTTAGATATTGTATATATAGAAATAAAACATCTACAAATTCATGTAATTTATCTAGGGATAAAAGGATGCTTAAAATAAATATACATTGATAATAAAATAATTCATTATAATATATTTAACTTTATTAATTGAAATTTGGTAAATTTTTATTGTATTTAAAAAATAAATTTCTTTTATTATTTTATATTAATAAATTAAATAGGCCTTTCAAAGAGCCTATAAAGGGTTAAAAGGTAAATCGTCTCGAGATGATCCTATCTCCAAAGTTTATCTGTCATTTATCCAGGGGATTTTAGACAAAATTGCTCATGTCCTTAAGCAAAATAATGTCTCCTCTTCTTTCAAGCCTCTTTGTAGTATTAGGAACTCGCTTGGTTTCGTGAAAGACCCTATTGACCCTAAGGGCATGAAGGGTGTTCATTTGGTTCTTATTCTTGTGGTACTCCCTATATTGGGGAAACAGGTCGGTCTATTAGACAGAGAATCCAGGAGCATGTGGAAGACATCAGACACAATCGATCCTGCACTTCCTCTCTGGCCGAGCATGCAGAAAAATCATATCACCATGTTTGCATTGAGGATTCAAAAGTCCTTGCTAGGGTGGGTCACTTCCACCATAGGAAGCGTAGGGAAGCCATTGAGATTGAGAGGCATGCTAAGAATCTCAATTGGGATGATGGGTGGAAATTGAGTAAGAGATGGACTCCAACACTCTCTAAATGATTTCGCCCTCCTGTGTTTTTGGTTTGGTCCTTGAATTTATTTTCATTTATTCTTCTTTTTAGTTTTTCTTTGTCTTATTTTTGTCCCGCCTTCTTTCCTCTTAATTCTAGATATATAGATAAAAGTTTGTTATAAACTTTTACAATGATATATTATGAATACCCTATTATAATAATCTATTTTAACATATTATAGTATTAGAACACCCTATTTTATTTAATATTTCTATTAAATTAAGTTTTAACTCTTATATTTTCTTATAAAAATGGGTTTTTTACATTTCAAAACAATTAACTATTAACCTATTATAATAATTGTATAGAGATTTTTAATTAATAAAAATAATATATTAATTAATTTTTTGGATTAATTAAGGGCTAGTTTTTAACTGCTAGTTTCAATGACTATATCCTGGCAATGATGCATCATAACTATTTATTTATTAAGATCAATCATCTTTTTTCACTTTGTTTTGACGATGAACCACATTAGATGGTTCGAAATCTCTACCAAATCTTAATGATGTGATTAATTCCGAAAAACATTTATCTAAAATATTGTTTTTTATTCTCATTAAAAATAAAATAATATATACAATATTTAAATAAAATAAAATAAAATAAATTAATCTAATGTAAAAGATTCATTAAATTAACTTTATCATTATAATCCATAAGTTAATTAATTTTATTATTACTTATATTATATAAATACAATATATATTTTTTATTTTTATAAAATTTTATATAAAAATAATTAAAAAATTAGAGTAATTTTTAATTATTTGTAAAGTGTTAAAATTCATAATTTTATAAATTGTGAGTAAAATCTTTTGGTAAAAATCACATCAAAATAAATTTGGTCGATGCGTGAGCCACACTCGCTGGTTCGAAACGCGTTGATCAAATTTATTTTGATGTGATTTTTACCGAAAAATTTTACTCACAATTTATAGATCACAGAAGCCAAATTCCTATTTCTATGAATTATTTTTCATTAAAAAAATAATATTAACAGTAATAAGAATTTGTAATTTTGATATATTGATAACAGCTATTACATTATATACAATTATTTATTAAAACCATTTTTTTTAAATTTATATTGACTACCACTATTACATCATATATAATTATTTATCAAAATGAATTGAACACAAATTAACTATATTCCAAAATGATACGCCAAAGGATGCAGCAGCCGTCAAATAAGAAACAATTTCGGCAAAGGATGCAAGCCCTCAAATAAGAAACAAACTCTCCTTTCACGTAACTGCTGCGAATGATAATGTGTGTTAAATAAATAAATAAGCGGACACCAAATGCCAAATATGGATGACGTTTCTTATTCGAAGGTACGTACACACGGCGATTGCATTTGGGAACAGAATACAAAGTAAATTGAAATCAGCAAGTAACGGTTTCTTATTACTAATTGATTCTTCTGAGATAAAAATGTAAAGAGTGGTAAATGTAGGCACCATGCTAGCGAGATTACGGAGGCCCCAGGTATGAAGAGCCGCTCTCAACCTGTAAATTTCGAGAATGTCAAATAAAGCACTTAAAAATAAGCATGTAAATATTAAAATTTTTAATATTTTTAATATTTATTATATAACTTTAATTGTCTTTAAAATAAAATAATTTCATCCTATAAAATCTATGAAAAGATTTTTAGGAACTACCAACTAGTTGTTTCTAGTAGCATGGTTATTTTTTAATAATAGTGACAAATCAACTTATATTGACAAATAACAATAAAAAATAATTATCATCATTGTTTATTTGACAACTAAATTATATAACAAAAATGAAAAATAAAAACTTAATTTCTTATACTATATAACAAAAATGTTTATTTCTTATATCTCAACTGTAATATCTCAATTTATTTCAAAAAAGAGATACAGGTTAAGCCTTCTTCAAGTAAAGAGGGCATGAGATTGACGTAATCTTATAAATTAATACTAGCATTTGCACCGAGAGGTGCAAAGTAACACCGAGGAGTGGGGATACATCTTCCATGTTAGATTATTTTTCTTTTGTAGACACCTTTATTTGTTAATGTAATCAAATATTATCGTTGTCTTCTAGCTTTCCCTGATTTATCACAAATGATGACCAAAATTCTATTGCAATTTGCTTGCTTTCCAGCCAAATTTCGTTGTCTTTATTTTTTATTTTCTTAACAAATCTATTGCATCCTCCAATGCTTTCTGCATTTTCAATTCAATGTCACATGCACAAACAATAATTTTTGTTGCAAATATATAGATGGATTTTGCTGTTTTGGTCCTAGGGTGACATAGGGCTAGAGGGAAAGGGTCCATGGTTTGCACGTTTAGATGTGTCATGTTGTGTATCATGCAACGCATGAGTTTGAACGATATTTTATACTTAGCAGAAATGCTTTATATGTGCTAGACAAGTTCACTTTCTTTATCCCATTAGGGTTAAAAGAGAAGCACAATGAAGCATTCATGCTATCGACAATGGCAATTCAAGGAGTGAAAAGCAATCACGTGAAATATATGTTGTAAGGTAGATGATTTATATTTTAGTTAACGCATAATTATTTCACATCCACCGGCGAAAAGAGCGTGGAAGAGAGTACATAGGAACCCCAAACAAAATTTCTGGCACTGATATTGAGCCAAATGATAGGCTATAAATTAACCAACATACAAAACCCAATTCCCCAAAATTTTCACATCTAAAGATACAATATCATTTATATTGGGGCAACCAATTAATTCAGAGCAGAAGATATTAATTGTACGAATGGCATTGGGCAATCAATGAAGCTTCACCTTTTCCTTTTTGATAGTGAAAAATGGTTTCCTTGACATCTAGATATCCCAAATATAAAGTCTCTCCAAGTTGACAATATAAGGGATTAAAAATTCATTCTTTTTCCTATATGAAAAGAGGTGGAAGCACGACATGAGCATCCAAATCTAAAGCTTCGGGGTCCCTACACAAGGTTTGTCCTTTCTCAATTGAGCTTGGAACAAACCAGAGTTTGCATACCTTAGATGACTCCAATTGGACAAAGAAACCATCGCGTGCCCATGTTTCCACTTTATGATTCCTTGCCCCTTTCAAACCCGAGGAAATGATATCACTTTTTTCGGCACAACCAAGCAAGTTGCTTTGGATGATGTGTCAACTGCATATTGTCTAAGAAATGACATGCGCCTTGTTAAAGTGTCTGGTGACTCAAATGTGTTTTCCACATTTACAATCATGGCAGCATCATATGAGCGATCCTTTGGTTTGTCAAAGAGATAAGTAACCCTAGCATCCACGTGCCCATTTGCATGCCATTGTTTTACTTCTGCCTCTATTATATCAGTAATGAAAGCAAAAATCTCTTCTCCACTTGCTTCAGACCTGAATTTTTGAACCAATTCTGACTTCAAATTTTCTTTTTTTTTGGCATGTTTTTGCTTGTTTCTCCTGTGCTTGCTTTTTATCCTAAGCGAGTAGTGAAAGTATTTTAATTTTTGTGGCCACCTCTGTGCTTTGTGGATTTTACTACAAGGCGTCTCGAAAAGCAGCCATAACCTCATCATAGCGTTCCATCGCTTCCAATACGCAACCTTTCTTGAAATAACCCTTTTCTCATGTTGGATTCAACCTGATTGTTGTTTCAGCATCAGCAAGTGCTTTACTAAGATTGACAAGATTCAGAAATGATGCAGATCTATTGTTGTAAAGAGTTGCGTTGGAAGGATCACCCTTGATAGCTTGAGTGTAAACAGCTGCTGCTTTAAGATAATTACCGATTTTCAAATGAGCATTGCCTTTATCCTTTAGAGAATTAGCAGGAGTTTTCATGTTTGATTCAATCACAGCTACATTTTCTGTGCTTGAAATTCTTCAAAACCCTCAAAATGTTTGATTCACTTGGTTCGAAACCCTTAGTCCACTTGGTGCAAAACCCTCGACAGCTTCAATTGACCTGGCTTTGATGCTTTTATGTGTGCTCGAGAGGAACATGAAATTGACACCTAGAAAGGCCATGGCCAAGACAAAGGTTGATTTGGATCAACATATACCTGCCCACTGCATTTCCTTCCTTCTTCATATCCGCAGTTTCGCAGAAAAGTATAGAAAACGAAGGCAAGCGGGCTCCCCTGCTAACAAATATTCATGGAGTTCCTTTGGCCACCTATTGTTGCTCTACCGCTTGGGTGCTACTCCTGCTGGTACTCATGGTTTTCGTTTAAAAAGACCAAAATATGCATCACCTTCACCTTTGGTCATGAGATGGGAGTGACTTCCCTACTCAAGAATGCTCCCTTTCTCAATAACTACTATGAACTCCGCATTCTGAATTGAGGCCAATTGATGAGCTACAATTACAGTCGTTCGTCCCACCGTTACTTTATCTAATGCCTCCTGAACCACCACCTTCGAATGAGCATCCAATGCACTAGTTGCTTCATCCAATAGTAAGATGTGATGGTTCTTGATAATTTCCCTCGCTATCGCTATTCTTTGCTTCTATCCCTCAGATAGCTGCGTTCCCCTGTTCCCTGCATTGGTTTCATATCCATCCTGCAATATATATTCACAATTCGCACCATTCATTAATAACACTTTATAAATATACAAGTTTACAGTGCAATATATATTCACAGTTCGCACCATTCATTAATAACACTTTATAAATGGACAAGTTTACAGTGCAATTCTAGTTAAGGATTTAGGTCAGCAAACTTACGAAATGAATTCATGGGAATTTGCAGCCTTATCCGCATCTATGATCTCTGCCTCAGTTGCGTTCTCTTTACCATATGCAATGTTTTCTTGGATGCTCCTTGTAAAAAGAGTCGGATCCTGCCCTACAAGAGCTATGTGTTCTCTCAAGCACCGCAGATTGAAGCTCTACGCACGATGGCCCACAGCGTTGATCTCATGGAGGGTGGAGAAATCGAGGATGGGCAGGATGAATTGACTTTAACTCACCCAATACTCTATCGCCAAATGTCAACATATAATTATTTATAAGGGAGATGAGGAAGCTCTCTGATTGGGTGGGGAAAACAATGTTTGCCCACCCAATCCCATAAAAAGAACGCTTTTGGCATAAAAATAAAATAAACAAAACAATTCATTCATTGAGAGGAAAAAACAAAAGAAACGATTCATTCACTTAGATGAAATTCAGAAAAGAAACTCGAGGAATTTTATTTTATAAGATAAAATCGTAGGCGTATGGTTCCTTCGATCATTTTCACTGATTATGATTAAGTTGGTTTTGAATTATACTTGGGAATGTGTTTTGGATGATTTAGTTTTATTTCAATAATTTGATTTTATATGAGAAAAGCTACTAGACTTATCTCTTAAACATTTCATCAAATCCAAATCAACTTTATTTTATAATATTAAAAACAAATTCTAGCATATGGGAAAGTATATAATGTGATACCTCCAAGCATCGATAAAAAGTAGCAAGTAGCATTCCACATATGGACTGATAACTATAAAGGATCACTTATCTTCGAGAAGAATTCAAGAAATCGGGCCTACATCACTTTTTCTAGAAGCAAACAACAAACCATGGATGTTCCCTCACGCAATGACACCATTTTTTAAACTGGGAAAACCTTCTGTCAATAGGTTAACCTTCTTTATTGGACTCTCTATTGTATGGGAAGTACAATCCAAAATTCCTTATTTGGCATGTCTTCTCGAATAACTTCGTCTCTTCAACAAACGACCTTCATAAAATCCACCCTTTCGATACGAATTCATGTAACTATATACCAACTCCACTAAGTCTTCACTTTACTTTAATCAAGTCATTCCACCGCTACGCGTTAGGAAACACTTACGATTATTTGGTTAGGTATTTTTTACTCACCAATAGCATAAAAAATTTGCGTTATCAAATATGGATAAAGCTCCCGAGGAACACCATGTCATTGTTTTAGCACACCGAGATTGTGGACAAAAGCGCAACCAATTTAGGGAATTCGAATGCAAAAATGGGGGAGTTGGGGTCCGAAATCCAGATTCCCAAAACTAGATCAAAGATATGGCTCGGCTCCTACGAAACTGCCGAGCAAGCCGCCCGCGCTTACAATTCCGCAGTTTATTGCCTGAGATGCCCCAATGCTAAATTCAACTTCCTTGGTTCTGTGCCCGCCATTCCATCAGTGTTTTCTTTTTCTCGTCGACAAATTCAGCTCGCCGCGGCTAGATATGCGAGGGGCGAATTCCCTTGCAATTCGATTTTGACTTCGTGCACTCCATAGAATAACAACAACAAACGTGACAACAAGGCCAGGGAGAAGACCAGATACCCATCGCGGTCATATTTGGTTACAGAAAAGGTGTTAGAGACAGACAGTAGCCAAAAGATATACGGCGAGTCGAGCATGGAATTTTACGAAGCTCTGTTTAATGGCAGTTTAATGCCATTTTGACGTGGCAGGAGGAGCAGGATGAATACTTGTGGAACTTGTGAGAACACTGAAAAATCGAGGATGGGTAGGAAGAATTGACTTTAACTACTCTCACCCAATACTCTGTCACCAAATGTCAACATATAATTAGTTAGAAGGGTGATGCGGAAGCTCTTTGATTGGGTGGGGCAAATAGTGTTTGCCCACCCAATCTTATAAAGAGAACACCTCCGGTGTAATTATAAAATTATTAAACAACACACTACTCAAATTTCTCGTTTTCCGAGAAAAATAATTAACTAAATCATAATTTTCAGGTAACATGCGACTATTAAGTCCAACCGTAAGTAATGGTTTGACGTGATTTTCTACTAAAAGATATCATAGGATTTGAGGATTAATAAAATACACCAGGTAAGGCAGCAGAAAAAGAATTCAAACCCCTTTTATGGAACGGGAAGTTCATAAAATTTTTGTTTTTTTTTGTTTTTTTTGTTTTTTTGGAAAGGAATCTTTTTTTCATAAAATATTTATTTATTTATAGATTTTTGGCTCACAATTTAATTAAAAAATAAAAATAAAGATATGGAATTTTGATTTATTTGGAAAACAAGACTTCCTAGAATTTGAGTGTTAGATCTCAAATAGCCAATGAAACCGTAAAATAAGAGCAAATTATGTAAGATAATAAAATACAATTTTTTGGTAAAAATTTGCACTAAGCCATTTTTCCCTTGTATTTCACTTTCAAAATTAATCTATATTTAAAAAATTATAAAAATGACTTTATCTTAATTGTATATGTCTGTATTATATGTCTCATATTGATATGAGAGGTCAATTGTAGTGATTTATAAGTCCTTACACGTAGTTATCATTATGACATAAAAACTAGGAAAGATAAGAACTAACTCCCACAATTTTTGAAGTATAATAATTAACTCCCATGAGTTTCGAAGTGAACACAAGTGTTGGTCTATTCCCAAAACACCTTGGGATCAAAGAATTTGTCAATTATGTGATTAAGAGGGTTGAATATGAAAATAAATTTCTCTTGGATTTCTCGGCTCTTACTCACATTCGTTCTCATTTCCAAAAAAAAATTCCACACTACCTCATTCCTTGACGTGTTCAGTTAGCCAAACTATAGTGGTCTAGGAACCCTTCTTTCCCTCCTCTTTGATCATAGAAATAAAATATTAAAGAGTCTCAATTAATCTCTTTCTTTCTTAAGGACTGATAGACCTCATTGGTCGCAACGGATGTTAATCATCACCATCATCATTATTTTCATTTTGTAATTTTAATCTTATTTTATTTTTTAACATTAATATATTAAAAGTTAAAGAGACTTTGATTTTTATTAAAATAACAATTTTATTTTTTAATAAAAATAAATTAATATATAAAATATTTAATTTAAATAAACTAAAAATGTATTAATAAATGAGTAAATCAAGCATAAAATTTTAAATAAGTTAATTATTTTCAATATTATTAGATATTTAATTAGTTTTATTATAATTTACATTACTTTCGTTGGTGACTCTAAGGTGGTTATTGATTCACTGCATGGGCGGAACTCTCTGGAGGTTCCTTCGCTCCACCATTAGATGGTAAATATCGATGCTCCCCGCTCCTCCTTCAATGAAATCTCCTTCTTTCATGGGTATCGAGAGAAAAATGTGGTCGTTGATGTTCTATCCAAGAGGGGGATCCCTCTTTGTCCTGGTAAAATGTTTTTTGAATTTTGGATTGATGGATTATTATAGGAATTTGGTTCCTTTGGTTTTTGATCCCCTATTTCGCTTCTTTTGAGGCCTGCCTCTGTTTATCTGTTTGGTCTATCTTCTCTTCTCCTCAGTTTAGGCTTCATCTAGTTTAATGTGATGTCATTTTTGTTCTTAGTGATCTATCCCTTTGCCTGTATGGTCCTCCTCTAGACAGTTTCTAGTTTTTTTGTCTTTTTCTCTTGGGTTTCTTCGGTCTGTAGTGCAATATGTAATTTCTCATTTTGTTAATGAAGAATAAATGTTTTTTTTCTACGAAAATATATATCTGTGTGTGTGTGTGTGTGTGTGTGTGTGTGTGACCAATGCGGTCTATCAAATCTTAAGAAAATAAAAATCTAATTGTGATTCTTCAAGATCTTATTCTATGATCAAGAATAAGGGAAAGAAGTGCTCCAAGATCACGATAGTTAGGTTGACTTAACATGTCAAGAATATTGGAGGTGTGGAAAATGTTAGGAAAATGAGAGCGAATGTGAGTAAGGGTCAAGCAATCTAAGAGGAATTGTTTTTCACCTTCCACCCTCTTAGTATCGCAAAGGTGACAAACTATTTAATGCTAAGGAGTTTTGGGAGTAGTCCACTACCCGGTTTCACTACAAAGCTCATGAAAATTAGTTATTTTCCTAGTGATGTTCATTTTTTTCTTATTGTTGGTCAAAACAGAGAGATAATTTTGGTTAGCAAGGGTGGGGTTGATCACCTCCTTGTAATATATAAGCTTCCTTTTTCCCTACAAATCCTTAGCATCCCATAATTTATCTTTAAATTTGGAGGTAATAGTATTTTTGACACTATCTTTATTTCCCTGGATGATCTCCTCCTTTATCCCCCAGAAATTGAGCCAAGACTGGGCATCCTTATGCCACCCACACTTCAAGTGGAGGTGGGGGGTTTAACTAAAGTTAGAAGCAATTTTGGGAAGCATCTTGGATTTCAACTCATGAAGCTTCTTCTTATACATCAGATACCTAAACATAGCCATGCTTTCAATGGGGGTGTTGTGGATCATTTGAAATATCCTTTTATTTTCGACTCTAAAATTATAAAAATAGAAAATTGTCAAAAATATGTTAAAGTATTATAATCTTTATACTTTGGCATAAAAATATTTATTCTCGTTGCATTAAAATCAAAAGTTTAGATACTTTGAACCTTAGGAAGTAGGTCCCTGACTTAAATTTTAAAGGTCGATCATTATATCAAGCGGGATGTGATGAAAGCTCGTACTCTGATCGAAGGACTCAACCTGCGGGCACAACTAGCGCACTAATTAAAAAGAAGAGTGCCTCCGTAGTTGACCAAGTTGACTGCGGAAGAAAGATAGATAAGTGGTGGAGATTGAATGCGGGGGCATAGGCCAAAATAATTCTTCGTACCTCGATACCCCCTGCAGTGATGTAACACGCTGAGTTGGTCACAGCTGTCATCCACGTCAGGTGAACTCAACAGTTCGTTGGCGCGTCATGTCAGGGTTTAATTTTAAAACTTTGCACCACCTATTTAAGTGAAATTCTCATTTTCTTGAAGCTATTTTGTATTAAGTTGACATTTGTGATTGTTTTGTGCTGCGTCCAGTTCAGTTTTTCATCACCTTGTTAAAATTTAGCCACCTTGCCAATCATTGATTGTCGTAATTCTGAATTATGGCTAAGTGTTCATCTTTGTCAGCTTCTGCTAGTCATATCCCTCTCATGGATACTGAGAGGGATATCCAAGACATGAATTGTTTCCTGGTTCATCTTCCATTTTACCAATAAGTCCTCTTGAATGACAAAGCTTCTCCAGTGTATGCCGCCATGGCCAAGTCTGGTTTGCTATCTACATGTATCCCTAGAACCCATCTTTTTCCTAAATTGATATCCTAGATGGTTTCCATTATGTATCCTGGAAAATGTTTTGTGATGAATTTTCAGGGAGAGAATATTCTGGAAGTGTCTGGCCAGTTAATCCACCAAGCCCTTTGTTACCCTGAGTCAGACTCATTGGTTCAATTCTCCAATGAATCTTTGGTAGCATGTTATGATAATGTTGCAGGTGAAGAATTCAATCAACTTGTTCATTTTCTAAAGCCCAACACACAACAATTTTAGCCTGACAGCAAGGATCTTCCTATGGAAGTTTTTGATACTGAGATTCAACCAGTACTAAGCAACATTGCTAAAATTCTGGGCAAATATGATGACAGTATAGTGGATAAAACGATGTTAAGGATGTTTTCCATGATGATGAAGCCAGGAATGGTGTTGGATACTCCATCCGATTGGCAGGAAGCAGTAAATTCACAGCTGATGAGTCTATCATTAACAGGTTCTTTCAGATTTCCTTCATTAATCATTTACTTGTTCTTAGATCAAAATGTGGAGGAATTTATGCATCTAGGTCTGAATATCATGGATGTGAATAAAAAGAGGCAATCTATAGTTTTTTGGACTGATATAGTAAGGAGAGAACAAAATGAAAATGGACTATTTGATTTTTCCAGTTATTTCATGTCAAGTGCATATAAGGTGTTGAATGGAGTTTCTACCCCTTGTTTTTTACCCAAAGCTCAAGAATTCTTACATTTAGGAGCAAACTGTAAGTTTGGAGATTGGTTTGTGTTTGAGGATTATTCAGAAATTAGGTTATATGGAGCAGGTGTTGAACCTTATAGACTTCCAGTATTTGTTCCCATGAGGCTATTTTCCTTGGACTTTATTCGACAAAATCTGAATGTTGATCAAGTTCACTTTGCGCCCATGAAAAAGGGACATATGTTTAAACTACCCATGATTGTAGATCCTTTAATTGTTAATATGAGACAGGAATTTGAAGAAGTTACTAAAATGCTAGATGAGATGCATTTGCTGCTAGGGGAAAGCTGGGCATATGACCCACACAGTGTAATTTCCAATAGAAGAATTGAGAATGGGTATTCAGCTTTCATTCATGAAAGCAGGCTAGATTTAGAAAACATAGCTAGCAGAGGTGTAGTGATTTCAACAGGTTCAAATATTCAGACTCCTATCATTTCAGAAAAGTCTAATAAAAGAAGTAAAGAAACAGTATTTGACTTAGAAGATAAGGAGCAAGGAGCTAAGAAAAGGACAAATTTTAATGAAGAACATGCATATAATCAACCTGGTTTCTCTTTACAATTAGGAGAGGAACAAAATGTTCCTTCTTCACCCAGAAGACATGAGACCTCTCATGAACAAGTACCTCTGATCAAGCAGATGTTTTCCCAAATTGCAGAGAGGAACCAGACGATGAAAGCCAGCATGGAAGCTCAAGATGAATATCAGATTGCTCCAGATCAAACAAGGCTTTTGACTGCCATGGATCTTGAGAAAGATCAATTCAGAATTGCCCTATCACATCCTACTGACATGTCAATTGGTTCTTCTAGTAATTTCAATATTGTAAATGTAACTGTAGATGTGAAGAAAATCTCGTTGTTGGATAAGGTGAACTTACATATGCAGACAGGTCAGTTGATTGTAAATGACTTGACAAAGACCAATGCAATGGAAATGAAAGCAAAGAATATGCTTGGAAAGGTCATTAAATAGTTAAAGCTAGAAAAAGCAACTCTAGGGATTTAACCATTCAGAATGATGAACTAAAGAAGATCATAGTAAAGATTGGGTGGACCCTAATGATAGGACTGCAGTACAGAAGGTTTTGCAAAGTGTTGAAGCAGAGATATCTACTTTGAATAAGAAGCTAAAATTACCTACTGGGGAGCATTCAATGGCTGCAGAGGTTGTAGAGGTAGAGAACAAGAAAGAAAAGCTGCTATAGCAGCTTATGCAAAAAGAGGAAGAAATTTCCAAAATAAAACAAACTGTAATATTACTGCAAAATCATATTGATAGTCATACTTGTAATTTCGTTTTTCCTTCAGGTGATGAAGATTCACAAGCACAGATTGCTCAGCTAAATACTGAATTATAGATGGCAGAAAGGGACCGGAAAAAGGCTCAAGAAAATTTATAGACTGCATCGAAGATTATTCAAGCTACAGAAAATGAAGCTGGTAAATACAAAATGGACAGTCAGAATGCTAATGCTGAGATCAAAAGTCTTAAAGAAAAATTAAAAGGGAACATATCTTTAATACAGAAAAAATATATCATTTGGAATGATATCATTTCTGAAATGAAGTCAATTTGGAGCTTTTTGATGGTGATTGTAGAGGAGAAGAGTCTTATCAGAGAATTTGAAGAGCTAGTAATGGCAGATAGACAGAATACAATCAACAGGGCCATTTGGGCAAAAATATTCATTGACTTTATTAATTCCAAAATAGATCAGGAGCTAGAGGAAAATGAGATTAAATATAGAATCCTATATGCAGTAGAAATTAATAAGATGGTTGTCAAAAATGGTTACAGGAAAGTCATAGAGAAGAAGCTGATAGAAATCAAAGAAGCAGTAAGCCAATTTGATCAGTCATTTGACAAGGTAACAAGAGCATGTTTGCCTTCATGTTGGGGACTTGGAGGAGGTCTGCTGTCATGGGACTCTTATGAAAACTTACTGGTATTAACAAAAAGTAAAGTTGATAATACACATGAAAAGAGTCAGGTACTCAAGGGAGAAACGATGATCAACTTCCTTCAAAGGCATTTTTAGCTGTTGTGGATGGTGAGAACTTTGTTTACAAAAAGACCTTCTTACAACCAAATTAATGCTTTCAGGCTAGAATTTCACAATTTGATACATTCACCCAGGAAAAGAGTAGAGATATGGAAGAAATGCAGAGCTTGGATAATAGACTTGCTAAAGGATCCTTCACATTCAAAGAAAGATAAATCAGAAACTGATCCAGGAAATGTAGCAGCATCATCATCAATTCCCATTTAGCATATAGATTAGGATGTTAGTTTTATATTATTGTAATCTTTCGAAGATGATGTAAATGTAATAAGACATTTTGAGTTTATGTGATCGGGAGCTCAAGTCTGAGCTATGGAAAAAGCTCAAAATTTAAAGTGTTCAAAATCACTTTCAACCTGATTGATTAGATAGGCCTCGTCACTGCTATCCTGATTCATAAATCATATCTATTTTCATAACTTCTCCAATATTGAACCTTTTTGGATGAATTTTTTTTTTATTTCGGGTACTCAGAGGATTCTAGATCCATTGGAATAGGTTGCAAAGCAATTTGAGTTGACATTCAGCCGCTTTTTCTTCAAGGAAGCAATGAGAGCCATCAGGGCCAAGAGGGAGTTGGAGCTATTTTGGGCTATGCTTAACCATTTGAGGTGAACCAAAAGCCAATTTTGACTATTTTCAGCATTCCAGAGCCATTAGGATAGGTTCCAGAGGTAGTAGAGGTGTTATACAACCATTTTAGCTTTAGGGAAGCTTGGAGAGACACCAGGGCCATTGGGGGAATGGAGTTATCTAGAGTTGTACCTCACTGTTTGAGGTGATCCATGTTACACTGAAAATTTTCACCTTGACGTTTTGTTGTCTGTATGAGCTCATTATCACTCATACATTTCTCCCTTGCAAGTCTAAACACATCAGTTCCTAATATCAAGCCTTGAAAATAAGAGAAAATCTCATAAAAGTCCTTAAAACACTTGTACCGCACTTTCTCTTAGCTTTACCTGTGGTACCGCACCTTTTGTAAAGGAAAACTGCGGTACGTACCGCACTTTTTCTTCATTAAAAGTGCAGAGCCCTGTAAAAGGTAAAAGAAGGCACAAGTCAAATCTAGAAGCTCAGTTTAAGTCATTTTTGGAAGCTTCTAGAAACATTCCTGCGGTGGAAAGTCCGCTCTTTTCAGGTTCATGCATCCCATCCATTAAGGAGCTAACCTCTTGATGTAAGGAGCTAATCCCTTTGAAGGAGGATTCTATCCCTTCTTGTTTGGAGCTGTAACCTCCTCTCTTTCACTATAAAAAGAGGCATAGGGCAGTCTCAAAGGGTTACAATTGATGAGTTCAAGCTTTAGTATTATTTGAGGTGAAGTGCTGTTGGAACTTAGACCCTTTCAGCTGAGATTTTATGTGGGAAAGATTACATAACTGTATGTATCTCAGTTGGAAGAGTGCAAGGCTTGTCAGAGTAAAGGAGATTCCTACTTCGGACCCTAGGAAGACCTATACAACATCAAGGCAGACACGGTTGTAAGGTTTTTCTTACTATTCAAAGTCAATACAAATAAGTCTGTTTTTCTCAATAAGTTGTTAATTGATTGGTTTATTTTATGGATTCCTTGATCACCATAATAGATATGATTTATGAATATATCTTATGTAGGTGCTATTTGATGTTTGTTTGTTTGTGATTGCATATCTTCGAAGGCAACTCTTTCGGGCGACTGAAGGATGACTACTATAAACAAGCGTTGGATCAAGGGTAAGACCATAAAGCCTTTATAGCATTTAATTATGAATCGCGATATATCTAGAGAAAGATAGATTTAATTGTCCGTTTGTTGCTAGCTGTCCATAGGACACTTGGGAGGTCTGTCTTGTCTGCAAGAACGACTTATCCGTCCAACAAATTGGCGACTCCGCTGGGGAATGATTGGATTTTTGCTTTTCCTTTTGTTTTGACTTGAGAAAATGATTTTTCTGGTTCTTGATTGATGTATACTGGTTTGGGTGGCATTTAATTTTCCTGTACTTTGAAAAGTTTTGAAAATTTTTGTTTTCTTGAAGTTTTCTGATCTTTGCACTTTGCATTCACACACAGTGCAGTCATCTCCGCAATTTTCTTGAGTAACCAGGGTGGTATTGCACCTGTTTACTCTGGAGCTTGCAGACCCTGGGAAAATTTTATGAAAACTTAAAATTTCCTTTTCAGGCCTAGTCTAGATTTAATTTAGGATTCTTAGCATCTACCCAGATCTATATTTTTCTGTCAAAAAGCCGTGTTTATGAGTTTCTTTCAGCAAATTTTTCATCTCATCAATCTCTGTTAAGTTAATTGGGTGTTTTGAGTCTCTTTTTTGAGAAATTCTTAATTTGATTTCCTTTGGTCATTACTTGGAGGTTTGTCTTAGTCTTTTCACAATTTTGCATCTTTTTTCTTTTTATGAGTGTTAATCGCCTTTGAGTGTTTTTATTTTTTGATCTTTGGAACTCTCACCCAATTTTCTTTACTTACACTTGATTGGTTCTTACATTACATTAGAATAATCTTGTGTTTGAGAATTATCTTACATATATTACATTTGCATAATTAGAATTCTCATTTTCAGAATATGAATGAAAAATGTGCATAGATTACATTTGCATAGTTTTCATGTGAATTGTGCATAGATTACAATTGCTTAGTTTACATTCTGAAAAAATCAATCTTAGATTTAGATTATTTTTCTTTAATTTGAATTTACATGTTCTTATGCTTGTTTTAAAAGCACAAAAATAAAAAAATATGGAATTGATTAGCATTAGTTTTTCTTGATGAAATTAGTGCATTAGAGAATTTGCTATATTTTCTCTTATTGATCAATTTTTTGCATTGTTGGAAGTGAATAGAAACTCTCTCCCTACTTTAATTAGGATTCATAGAATTGAAAATATTACATTATCATATTCGATTGCATTCAGTTTTGGGTCGGGTCATAACACCATTGGTTTCATATCCATTTACCCTTTGAGTAATAACAGCCCAAATAACACAGCACTTAATTAAAATTCATCTAGAAATTTTAACATTTTTAGGGCTCTTTCCACCAACATAGCTTAGGCTAGTGTCTTAAAATAGGTTTTAGTTAACTCTCCAAGACAGTAAAACAAACAAGTAGTCAATCTTGCGGTAGGAAAATTCCAATGGTAGCATGTATGCTCTGGGAAGCTCCTCCTAAAGGAGTCAAGCACGAGATCATATCCGAACCAGTGAGGTAATCAATTCTTCCTCATTGGGAACGATAGAAGATATACACGTATTAACAACGGTAAACATCAGATTGACCATTGTCGAGGAGCTTGGGGTCACTTGTCGATAAACCTTGGATTATGTCAAGAAGCCTTCAAGGGGATTGAGCTTTGTTGTACTCTGCCCTTGCGTGTGTGTCGAATCATAGACTGTTCCCCCAGGTATATTTGTTTCTGTTGGTAACCTTAGTGGCCATAAACTATATGATTCTTTCCCAAGGTGACGGTGGAGGGAAGATCCCATTGTACCTAGAGCAGACGTCGACTAGACTCACTTGGACTCTCCGGAGGGTTAGCTTCACTCAAGATGGTATAGTGGAGGAACTTGCACCGGTCTATTTCATTAAGCAGGTTGTCGTGGTAATTGTTCCAACTGCCATTTCTGCATTAAATTTCTACGATGTTGGATTTCATCACCAACTAGTGTTTTTAGTACGGGAATCTACTGTTTGTGTGTGGTTTGACTCCTAGATTTGATTGCGCGTGTTCATTTGTTTGGTTTTACTTTTAGAGACCATAGGTGTGATTTGTGAATTTTAATTGTTAGGTGTGAATTGTGAATTGTTAATTTTAGTTTTTAAATTGTTAATAAAATTCACTAAAGTTGAATATAATGGAAATTGTTCCAGAATTTACCAACCAAGGAATCCCTCTTAATGAGAATCCTAGTACTTTTCCTTTATTTGGAAATGTTGGTCCTCCTTATATGGCTACATTGTCATTACCTGGATTTACAATAGGTTTACCGATATGGTTATTTTCAACTTTGTTGGCCCCGAATACTCCAATTGTTCCACCTCAACCGAATGCTTAAACTCAACAGAGTTCACCATCTCAACATCACCAACCTTCTGTTGACCCATTACCTTCTTCGCCCAATATTTCTTCCTCCCTTTCTTCCTCTTCGCTTGGTAAAAGCCTTGACGCTAATAACTAGGTGACTAAGAAGAAGAAGAAAGGGAAGAAGAAGAAGAAGAAGAAGCAAGATAAGAAAGAAGTCAACCAACCAACCATGGCTGCAAGTGTTAGTAGTGTTGAGGAAACCTCCAACATGCATCATAAACCCAAATACCCTTGCAAGATTTGTAAGGGTGACCACTTCCTTATCAATTGTCTTGGTATTCCAAAGGTCTTGGAAGTATGGTCAGAAAAATCTTGTCAACTTACCATTGATCCATCAACCAATGATAGTCAAGTTCCTGGGAAAAAGGGTAAAGTTAGGTTTCCTTGTAAGTTATGCAAAGGGAGTCATCAAACTCACATTTTCCCTCACATGGATGAAGCCTCAAAATTTTTGGAAAACCTTACTGTTCCACAGCAAGAACTTCCAACTGGTTACCGTCAACTTTCTCCCAACCTACCATCAACTGACAGAGGGATTGATCTAATTCCAAGCACAGTCGATCCCACTCTTCCATTGAAGAGTGAAACTCATATCACTCAGGTTGATGATCCATTAGTTGATCAAGTGGTCGATTCAATTTCACATTCGGTCAATCCCACTCCCCCTGAAGAGAGAGAACTTCATACCGCTCCGGTTCTTCTTGTTACATTAGATTCATCAATGCGAGGGGGAATTTCACCTATTTCTACAGAACCCCCTCCAAGTATAGAGGTATTTTCCTTTGATTGGAATAGACTGACAGAACCTCGTCTTCCTTCTTCCATCCCTTTCCAAATAATTATGCAGGATTTTCGTAAGAATATATGACGTACACATGTAGATGAAGGTGCTTCTGTTAGTATTTTATCCTCAACTTCTTGGAAAACTTTGGGTTCTTCTCAGCTTGTGCCTGTTACGCAGAATCTGAAAGCTTTTAATAGAACCATTAGTGAACCTTTAGGGATCCTTCCTAAGTTGTCTATTACTTTGGAAGGTAAAACTGTCTGTATTGATCTTATGGTAGTTCGAGGCCCCTTGGATTTCAATTTACTCCTTGGGAGAGACTATGTCTATGCAATGAAAGTTGTCGTATCGACACTCTTTTGCGTGATGTCTTTCCCTCACAATGGAAGCATTGTGATTATTGACCAACTTTCATTCCCTAGTCTTGATTCGACTACCAATAATCTGACACCCCTAAATGTTTCTTATACTAAAGTGGTATCTACCCCGCCACAGGTTAATTATGTGGCAACCAGTCCCATGTTTTCAGTTACCAATGCAAGTGAGCCTCTCACTGTTTGCTTGACTTCCTTTGACTTAGATTCAGTAATTGACATGGAAAACTCTATGGGATTATTTGAACGTGATGTTCTTATCCATTTTGAGTCCCTTGACATGTGTTCCTTCAAAAGAATTGTTCTTCCATCTGATGAAGACCTTTTGGAAGCCAAGATCGAGGAGTGTCCCTTGACATGTCTTTCTTTTAGTTGGAAGCCATGACAAGGTCACTGGCGAGGATATTTCCTATTACTGTGTCAACCTCGTTAAAAAATGAAACAAGTTAGCAAGGATATTTCCTTTTACTGTGTCAACCTCGTTCAAAAATGAAACAAGTCTAGTGAGGGCAGTTCTTTTACTGTGTCAACCTCGTTAAAAAATGAATCAGTTGGTCAGAGGATAGTTCCTGTTACTGAGTCAACCTCATTAAAAAATGAATCAGGTATGAGGATAGTTCTTTTCCTGTGTCAACCTCGTTAAAAAATGAACCAGTCGGTAGATTGTAGAGAGTTTATGAGGATAATTCCTTTTACTATGTCAACCTCATTAAAAAATGAATCAATGATTATTGAGGACAGTTATTTTCCTGTGTCAACCTCATTAAAAAATGAATTAGTAGGTTATGTAGGTAGATTGTAGAGAGTAGGTATGAGGACAGTTCTTTTACTATGTCAACCTCGTTAAAAAATGAAACAGACCCATGAGGACGGTTCTTTTCCCATGTCAACCTCATTAAAAAATAAATGAGTAGGTTATGTAGGTAGATTAGAAATAGTAGTTTATGAGGATAGTTCCTTTTATTGTGTCAACCTCGTTAAAAAAATGAAACAGGTCACTCTAAGCATAGTTCTTTTCCTATGTCAAGATCGTTAAAAAATGAAACAAATCCTCTCCTATTCAAGTCGAGTCTTTCATTCGATCTTGTAAATAAACCTTCATTCCATCCAGCTTTTAGTAACCAGTAGTCTACTTAGTTGAATGAAATGAAGCTTGGGGGGCATGCACTCTAGCAAGTTACGCTTGGGGGGCATTCAAACTATCTCAAGCATAGTTTTCCTACGTTTCAAGCTTGTGTAAAAATGAAACTACTCTCAAGCAAAGTTTTCCTTCTTTCAAGCTTGTGTAAAAATGAAACCTATCTCGAGTCCTTTCCGTCTTTTCCTGCACGTAAATTAAATTGAAAGTTGGACATATGAGTACATTTTTATCACTTTTTCGAACTCGTTAAAACTCATGAAAAAGCAAAAACGAAGAGTATACTTTTATCACTTTTTTGGGCTCTTTAAAAATTTACGAAAAAGTGAAACCATGGAGTCCTCTTTTAAACCCTTTTTCAAGCATAATTTTTCCTATGTTTCAAGCTTGTATAAAAATGAAACCTATCTTGAGTTGATTTCAGTTATTATTTTCAAGACTCGTTAAACTCATGAAAATCTCAAAATTATTTTTCTATCTTTCATTCTAAGTCGTAAAACACATGAAAATGCCGAGTTCTTTCCGTCTTTTCGTGCTCGTTAATTAAAATGAAAGTCGGCCATATGAGTACATTTTTATCACTTTTTCGAACTCGTTAAAATTTACAGAAAAAGCGAAACTACTGAGTACACTTTTATCACTTTTTCGGGCTCTTGAAAATTACAAAAAAGTGAAACCTTGGAGTTCTCTTTTAAGCCTTTTTCAGACTCTCTAAACATGAAAATATTTCCAAGTACTTAACTATTCGAACTCGTTAAAGGAAATGAACAGTTGTCCCTTCAGTATAAGTTTACCCCTTTTCCAGACTGAAATGGAATATTTACGAGAAAGGTATACGTTGACTAATCATGGTCAATAGAGTTCTCTCTCACATTATTATTTTATCCTTTTTCAGGCCCGAGAGACTAAATTTACAAAAAAGTACACCCATGGATTTTTCTTAAGTTTTTTCTTCTGACTCCCTAAAAATGAAAAACAACGAGTTTCTCCTATACAAGACTCGTTAAAATTTAACAGTAAAGGACCTATTGATTACAAACAGGAATGGACCACTCCTTCTTAGGGTTCGATTTTAAACTAAGTTTGACTCATCCGAAGGATGAGCTTATAAACAAGAAAATGTTATCCTCCTCAAGCTTGTCAAAAATAAAGAGGTACTTGCCAGAAATGGTGGGGGAAAAGAGAGAAAATAGATTCGTTTGTTACACTTTGATTTCTAAAAGCATTACACCACTCTTGAACACGACACTTTTTGTTACACTTCTACCTGGGTTGGGAAATCCTTTGCCTACCAGTTAATCAAACCACATTGAAGGTCTTCAGCCGGTTTCTGGGTATTAGCTTAGGGAAACTATCACCAAACCATCTGCAGTGTCATTATGTGTTCAAGAGGATAGTCAAACAAACCATTCATCTGCAAACATTTTTCTCCATTCACATTGACCATCCCTAAGTCAGTCCTTGCAAAAAAAATTATTCAAAACTTGATCAATGATTTCGTGTCGTGAGCTTGCTTACGACAGATCACTTTCTATCGATGATAGCTCATCATCTAGGAAGTTGATCTAGAATCCATCAGTGCCTTGGAATATGCATGCCTTAATGGCAGGTTTCTCGCCTTCGACGACAGGTTGCATCATTGACCTTCGATCGAACGATTCCGTGAAATGTTCGACTTAAGATCACTTCTTCACATTTCATGGATTGTACTGAGTAATTTTTGAGCCATTTTCATTATTGGTGGTTTCTCTCACACTTGTTAACAGTTCACATTATTGACTGGTAATCAAGTAGGTTCTGCCATGTTCGAATTCAACAAATTTAATCGCATGGATAGAATCGTACTAGTTCGGGAAGTAGAAATCAAGACCCTGGATCTAGTTTCCACCATCTAGGCTGCGAAGAGTTTTATTATTCATTATGCAGTAGAATATTAATTACAGATGGCTACATCCATGTTGTGTCTACAATATTGATGTAATATTAAAATCATTTATGTATCAGAACAAGTTTAGTTAGTTTTTGATCTGAGTATGGGAATGCCTACCTCAGTGATGATATATATACATATATACTTTTTGCATTGAATGTTTTTACAGGTTCCGACTGGGGTGTCCACAGGCTAATCCTTGAAATGATAAATTACTTCACTCTTTATACATTACAGACTCACTCTTCATCTATTACAGACTTCGCACTTTAGGGGGCAATCTGGTACACTGAAAATTGTCACCTTGACGTTTTTTTGTCTGTATGAGCTCATTATCACTCATACATTTCTCCCTTGCAAGTCTAAACACATCAGTTCCTAATATCAAGCCTTGAAAATAAGAGAAAAGCTCATAAAATTCCTTAAAACACTTGTACTGCACTTTCTCTTACTTTAGCTGTGGTACTGCACCTTTTGTAAAGGAAAACTGTGATACGTACCGTACTTTTTCTTCATTAAAAGTGAGGAGCCCTGTAAAAGGTAAAAAAAGGCGCAAGTAAAATCTAGAAGCTCAGTTTGATTCATTTTTGGAAGCTTCTAGAAACATTCCTGCGGTGGAAAGTCCGCTCTTTTCAGGTTCATGCATCCCATCCATTAAGGAGCTAACCCCTTGATGTAAGGAGCTAATCCCTTTGAAGGAGGATTCTATCCCTTCTTGTTTGGAGTTGTAACCTCTTCTCTTTCACTATAAAAAGAGGCATAGGGTAGTCTCAAGGGGTTACAATTGATGAGTTCAAGCTTTAGTATTATTTGAGGTGAAGTGCTGTTGGAACTTAGACCCTTTTAGTTGAGATTTTATGTGGGAAAGATTACATACCTATATGTATCTCGGTTGGAAGAGTGAAAGGCCTTTCAGAGTAAAGGAGATTCCTTATTCGGACCCCAGGAAGACCTATACAACATCAAGGTAGACACGGTTGTAAGATTTTTCTTACTATTCAAAGTTAATACAAATAAGTCTGTCTTTCTCAATAAGCTGTCAATTGATTGGTTTATTTTATGGATTCCTTGATCACCATAATAGATATGATTTATGAATATATCCTATGCAGGTGCTATTTGATGTTTGTTTTTTTGTGATTGCATGTCTTCAAAGGAAACTCTTTTAGGCAACTGAAGGATGACTACTACAAACAAGCATTGGATCAAAGGTAAGAATGTAAAGCCTTTATAGCATTTAATTATGAATCGCGATATATCTAGAAAGATAGATTTATTTTTCCGTTTGTTGCTAGCTGTCCGTAGGACACTTGGGTGGTTTGTCTTGTCCGCAAGAATGAGTTATCCATCCAACAGGTATTAGAGGTGTTCTACAGCCATTTTAGCTTCAGGGAAGCTTGGAGAGCCACCAGGGCCATTAGGGAAATGGAGTTATCTGGAGTTGTACCTCACTGTTTGAGGTGATCCAAAAACCATTTTCAGCTATTTTAGACCTTCGAAACCTAATTCAAGAGGTTTTGAAACTGTTTGAGGACTTCTATAGCCCTAAAAGCTTCAGAGGAGTTCAAAGAGCCATTAGGGCCTTGTTGAAGAAGTCACTGTTTATGGTAATTTTTCACTGTTTAGTGAATGTGGAAAGGAATTTTTATCATTTTCATGTCTTCTGAATCTTTATTTGCATTCATATTTTCCTATTGAGGCACTTTTAAACTTGTATTAGCATTTTGGAGAATTTTAATACAAGAGGACAAGCTCATTTTGGGAGGCTTGATCTAGCAGATGTAGCCCAGGAGGGGTGAACTGCTCACCAAACATTTTTGTCATGTTATGTTGAAGTTATCTTGCTGTATATTTCTGATTTAATATGTTAAACATAAAATTAAATTAACTTTCCCTCACACATAAACTCATAAACAGTTACCAAAAACACTTTGTTTAATCAGCAAGACATGGAGAATTTTGCACACATTTAATTAAATGGAAATGGATACCTTGCACACATTTTCAAGTACTTCCATTTTCAGATCAGATGGTATCAAAGCTTTGGTTGAGCTCAGGTTGAACATTTTTTTTTGTGCAAAAGGTGTTAAAACAGTGTAAAAGATTGATTGTTTTATTGGTTGCAAAATGGTTGATTGTATGAGTTTGCTTGAGTTGAAAAGATAGTTGTTGATGGCTAAGTCTTGGAAAGGAAAAAAGAGTTCTAGGCTATTTCCTTACCCCAAGTTACCTCAAGATTATCTTTGGAAAACAAACCCACTTGATTAGTGTTTGCTACAAAAGCTATTGGAGTTTGTGTTTTATGGCTACTTGAATAAGAAGGGGTCTTTAAAGACATTTGGTTAAAAGCTTGTCATTTATTTGAAATATTTGAGAACTTTTCTTTGGAATTTCCTTTTGTTAATTTGACCATTTACATAATTTCAACTTCTTCCACAAGTGAAGTTTCCTCCTTCACGAGATTCTTCAATGATGACATGAAGAATGAGTTCATTAAGGTGAAGGACATGGTATAGATTTTGATTGAGGATCAAAGAGAAAGTGCTAAGCTTCATGCACAATTGTTAGCCATGAAGGAAGAGAATGAAATAATTCTCCAAAGACTGCATGACATGAAGAAACAACTCCTTCAAACTCAAGAAGCTTTGTCCAAGAACAAGCATGAGGAAGAGGTAAACCATTCCAACTTGTCTTCAATTTCCTCAATTGAAAAGTGTGTTGGTTCTTTTGAAAAATATACAAGGGGTGTAGGGTCCAAATTAATGTTTAAGATGGGCTATCATGAAGGCAAAGGTTTGGGCAAGCATGTACAAGACATGGTTGAACCTATTTCAGTTGTGGAGTGACCCAAGGATGTTGGTCTTGGATATGAATAGTTTAATGGCAAAGACTCCAAATCCTTGAATGCATGTGATGCAAATTTAAAGAGAACCTTTATTCCAAGTTCTAAAATGCACATATGTCAAAATTGTTTTAAGGATGATTTCCATTGTTTTAAGCCATCATTTCAGCAAGTAGAGGGTAAACATGTCACTTATGGCGAGCAGGCAAATGTAAACAGTTTTCAAGACAAGAACTGTGATGTAAGTTTGAAAAAGAAAGTTGTCTCCTCTACTAATTCATCGTTTCTTGAAGACAAAAAGAATGGACATTCCATGTAGCAAAAGAGGTATAATTAGTCACATGATAAATTTGATTATGTTTCAGCAAAGAATGATAATTTTTCTTGTTTAAATGAAATAAAGTTTTGTTGCACATTTTGTGGTGGTTTTAACTATGTTGCTTCAAGATGCTGGTTGAAAAAGAAAGCACACAGGAAGCAGAAGAGGCAAAGAAAAATTTCTCAGAAAGTGCTTTTGAGTTGCACATTTTGTCAAAAGAAGGGACATGATGTCTCTCATTGTTGGACCTTGCATCCAGCAAGTCGTCCAAAGCACATGCAGCTAAAGGACAAAAATATTGGCGCAAGTGGATCTATCGATTCCATTATCGATGTGGAAATGGAAGATTCACATGTAGAAATGTTGCAGTAGGAAAAGACGCCATGGAGTTGGCTTGGTAGGAAGTGGATTAACTTCTTACTGCAATAAGTCATACTCATTTTGTACATGCAAATTTCAGATTTTGTATGCATGTATTTAAGTTGAAAATTTTGATGCAAGATTGCATGTAAAAGCAGTTTCAATTGAAGGAATTTCTTGGTTGTTGCAAAATTTCGCCATGAAGGTGTAAAAGATGAGTATGATACTCACTTATATTTCAGCAATGTCTTTTAGTTCAACTCTTATAGTCACCCACATGTTATTGGTAATGATGTACGTGTTGGTATTTGAAAAGAAGAGTTGAAGTTGCACATGTACATAGAGGTTGTATGTGTAAATAGCGAACTGTGTATAGTTCATTGTACATGATACATACACATGTTTGTAAAGATGTATCTTGTTTTTTATTGACTTATGTCGATTGTGTGCACACTTGTTATAGATTTTGTGTGTCAATTATATAGCACATTTCAGGTCAACTTGTTGTTGATGTCATATGTTGCACAAGGTGCCTTTGGTGTCCATTGGTGCAGAGAACGAAGTGTTGGTGCAAAGCAGTGCAAGATTCCATGAGATGGAAAGGCATGCAAGCAAAGAGGGCACAAATTTCAGCAAGGGTCATTGCTGGTTTCAAAATGGCAGATTGGTATGGCTAGAAAACTTGGTCGGGATTCGGCACAAGTACATGGCTCATTCAGCAAAAATTCACCATGAGGATAGTTGGCAAGTCAAGAAAATTTTTGAAGGCTGAAGAGAAGAGGATGTTTTTGTTCTCTCATTTTCTGTACAATTCAATTTCAGCATTTCAGTGAGATTTTGGGGTCTAAAAGCTTCTCATTTGGGAGGTGTGATCAGGAGCTCAAGTCAGAGCTATGGAAAAAGCTCAAAATAAAAAGTATTAAAAATCACTTGCAATCTAAAAAATCAGATAGGCCTCGTCACTGCGATCCTAGCACCATGAAAGACACTCAAATCCGACATCACATGTGAATGTTACTCGAGTTTGAAGTTTTCAGTAAACTGCAAAAAACTGAGTTGACCAAGTTTGATTTTCAAATTTTGAAAAATTAAAAAAGCAATATTCCAAGGAATATTCCTAGAATATTCCTCAAAATATTCCCTGGAATATTCCACCTGGGCTAATCGTATTCTGACAGTTGGCAATCTGTTATTCACCAATGGTTTGACTTTTGTATTTACAGGCCAATGGAAATCTGCCACGTGGCAGGCCCGAAGGCCGCCACGTGGCCCAGAACAGGTCTTATAATTTTTTTTTGTGGCCGATAGAATTGAACCCGCGACCTCTCATGCACAGAGCCCGCATCTTACTGCTAGGCCACATGGTGGTTCTTAACATATAAGCGTGGTGGTTTTTATTTAAGTTTGAATTAGTTTTGGTTGGAGGCAAAAGGGGGCCAACCCGCATACCACATGACCATAGGGCCAAGAACCAAAGCCTGAGGGCTTAGACCAATGGTTAAATTTTTTTGACAGTGTTCTCCACAGAACATGTGACCACTCCATTGCAATTAAATGCCATGTCTAAAGGTTTGTGGCAACGGTTAATGTCGCGGTCTTCTCGGCGGTTCCGGCGGGTTCTCCACATGTGACCACATATTGCAAATTTTAATGCCACCTCTAACCGTCCACCCGTTTTGGTGCCGGTTCCACCCAATTTGCGATTTCCACCTATTTTGGAGCGTCTAACTCCAGTTTCTCCACAATTGGTGGAGCTTGTTTAGGGCATATTGGGCAGAATATTGTTTCTGTCATAACCTCTCCAATACTGAACCTTTTTGGATGAATTTTTTTTTGATTTCGGGTATTTAGAGGATTATAGATCCATTGGAATAGGTTTCAGAGCCATTGGAGTTGATATTCAGCCCCTTTTTCTTCAGGGAAGCAATGAGAGCCATCAGGGCCAAGAGGGAGTTGGAGCTGTTTTGGGTTATGCTTAACCATTTGAGGTGAACCAAAAGTCAATTTTGACTATTTTCAGCATTCCAAAGCCATTGGGACAGGTTACAAAGGTAGTATAGGTGTTCTAAATCCATTTTAGCTTCAGGGAAGCTTGGAGAGCCGCTAGGGCCATTGGGGAAATGAAGTTATCTGGAGTTGTACCTCACTGTTTGAGGTGATACAAAAACCATTTTCAGCTATTTTTGACCTTCTAAACCTAATGGAAGAGGTTTCAAAACTGTTTGAGGACTTATATAGCCCAAAAAGCTTTAGAGGAGTTTAAAGAGCCATCAGGGCCTTGTTGAAGAAGTCACTGTTTATGATAATGTTTCACTATTTAGTGAATGTGGAAAGGAATTTTTAGTATTTCATGTCTTCTGAATCTGTATTTTCATTCAGATTTTCCTATTGAGGCACTTTTAAACTTGTATTAGAATTTTGGAGCATTTTAATATAAGAGGACAAGCTCATTTTGGGAGGCTTGATCCAGCAAACGTAGCCCGAGAGGGGTGAACTACTCACCAAACATTTGTGTCATGTTATGCTGAAGTTATCTTGTTGTATATTTCTGATTTAATATGTTAAACAGCAAATTAATTTAACTTTCCCTCACAAATAAACTCATAAACAGTTACCAAAAACACTTTTAATCAGCAAGACATGGAGAATTTTGCACACATTTAATTAAATGTGTTGTCACTAATAAAATTTTCTAAACTTGGTTAGTTTATACCTGCTCCTAAGTCATGGTATTAGATATGGTTTGAGTCATTTTTATGTTTTATAGGGTCTAAGCCATAGGTTACAAGTCTCATTTCATCACCAAATAAAGTTCATAAACCTTGCTTTACTCTTTAGAAGTCTCATACCACGTTTTGAAAACCATATTTTAAGTCTTTTTCAAAAAAAATTTGAATAAGCCACGAAACCACGTTTTCGTAGCGTGCTCAGTGTAAAAAACTGCTTCTGCACTACGAAAACGTTAGTGTTTTCGTAGTGAAAATTCCCGAAATCACATTACCAGCGCTACGAAATTGGGGATTGATTTTTTTTCGGTTTAGCTGTCACATCCTTCAGTTTGGGTTAAATTTTCATGATTATGGTGTTAGTCCACGAATCCTCCCTCACGCATGCAACCATCCAAAGCAGTTATGAAGTCATTATGGGATTCGTTAGGGGTCATTTGTCATTGGTCCTTTGCAAATTTGAAAAGGGGTTGGTTATCATTGATTTTATCTCATGCAAAGAAAGCACTGCATGCATATCTATTGTCGAAAGAGAAGCTCATGATAAGAAACCAGAGCTCTCATTAAGTTTTCAAGTGAGGCATAGTTTTCAATCAAGCGAGGCAGAATCCAATAGATGTTATGTCAGCAGTTTTGACACTTGCTAATCCAGTGAGTTTGAAAATAATTACTGACTGAAACAAGGTTTTAAATCAAGCAAGGCAGAACTTGCATCAAGCGAGGCTGAACTAAATTTTCAAGCGAGCCAGTTCATCCAACAAGAAGGTTTGTTACGGGTTTGCTGAAGACATATGGTTTTCAGGAGGAAGATGATAGAAGAAAAGAGAAATCATCAGTCTGGTCACTGTCTGAGAATAGAACCTAAAGGTTTAGAGGCTCTCACAAGAGATAAATCCGTTGAAGATGCCTTCAAGAAGGTAGGCTGCTGGAAGTTTTATGAAAAGCTTCAAGGAGGGCATAACCAGGTTACCAAAGAGTTTGCCATGAACTTCACAGGGTCAAACACAAAGGTTGGTTTTCTCAATTTACCAATTTATCCTGAAGTTATATCAGTAGTCACAGAAATTCCAAGAGGGGAGGAGAGATGGTTCAATAATTTTAGGTTTGAAATGCAACCCTGCAAAATCTTTTTGAAACTAGATTTTATGGATACTGATTTGAACAAAACTGTGCCAAGAAGTTATGTGAAGGATGCATTTTCCAATCTTCTCTACAATATCCAAAGGTACTTCACCTGCGAAGGGAGATACCACAAGGTGTACACTTACCACTTTAAGCTCTTGTTGCATTTCACAGGAATAATCTCTCTAGACTTACCTTTCTTTCTATTTCGAAGTCTGGCCAATATGGCAGACAAAGTTCAGATGAAAACTCAGGCATGTGAAACCTCATTATTTCATCATGGTCTAGTCAAGTTAATAGTTTTGCATGAGCTTCAAAAATTGAATAGAGAATGGTCTGCATTTCTCTTTTTGAGTGGAATAGGAGTTGAAGGAATAGGTGCTAGCCCTCAAGTCAAAGAAACATCTTCATCAAAGACTACTGAACCTGCAAAAACAAAATCAAGGAGGTTTTTCAAGCTTAAGCCCAGGAAACAGGTTAAGGAACCAATGATAAACACATCATTGAATATCCAAAGGACTCATCAATCCACACAGAATAAGAGAAATCATGTCAAAGAGACAATTCAAGAACAGTCAACTAGTAAAACAGCTCAAAAGAAGTTGAATAGGAGTCAAAGGTCAAAGGAGAAGGGTAAAGCTGTGGTCACAAATGAAAACTTGGAGTTAAGAGGTGACTTGAATGGTATATTACAAGCTATTTACATAGAAGAGTCTCCCCTGGTTCAAGTAGATTTCATCAAACTGGATACAGGTGGCAAATCAAAGAAATTGAAAACATCCAAAAAATTAAATTTTGAGGATGAAGTGTCAGAGTGTCTTTAAGCCTAGAAAACCCTTAACTAGGCAGTCTAAGAAATTGCAGCAGCCAGACATGGAGATAGACCAAACAGGAGGTGAGGATGCAAATTTTTTTGAGGAACCCATAAATATATTATCTCAAATACTTGAAGAAGACAGAAACAGAGTTTTTAATACTCAGAGAGAAAAGAGTAGTTATGAGGAGGTTAAAGACAAACTCAGGCTTGCAAACATTGAAATTGATAAATTGAAGAAGAAAGTGAGAGTGCATGTTGTAGAAAGGTCAAACTTTGAGAGGTTGAAAGGTCTGTGGGAGTTGGAAAAGGTTTCAAACATTGAGTCAATCAACAGCCAAGATCAATTCTTCATATGGACCATCCCTGCAATCAAGGAAGCAAATTTCATAAGGATGGTTACCACCAAATTAAGAGCTAACAATAGAGGGCTTAAAAGGCAGGTTGAAGATCTTGAGATATAGCTACAAAAGCCTAAAGATCAGCCACAGCAAAAATAAGTGTAAACAGCAAGTGACATCTCCTAACACATTTTTGAAGTTATGTGGAAAGATTTCATTTTTTAAAGAAGTTCAGAGTTGGTGTTTGTTGATTATGAGAGCTTATACATAAATGAGAGGATGGTAGTAAAGGTTGGAAAGTCAAATTTTTTGGAAAAAGCTATGAAAAGATAGACACAGCAGTTTCGTAGCATGCTACAAAACTGCTGTAGGTGTCATGCACAGCAGTTTCGTAGCGCGCTATGAAACTGTTGTAGGATGCAGTTTAATCAATTTTTCAAGGTTTCAAAGGGTGAAAGGGCATGTTTTTTAAACCTTGATGCTGTTGAAGAATTTATAAAGATCATAAGTGAAGATCCAATGGCAAAACAAAGAAAATTGAAGGTTTCAAATGAAGTTTTCAAAGGTGAAGTTCTGCGCTACGAAAACAACAGACAGTTTTGTAGTGCAGCAATGTTAATAGTTTTTGGCACTACTTCAACGGTTTGGTTTGGGCACAGCTGGAAGGACGAAGTCACAAGAGCTTAATAAGACTTTGCCACATGTTTTGAGCACAAGTTGGTCAGCAGTTGGTTTGAAGAAACATAAATGAAGCATTATAGCTATTTTGCAGGGAGCATGTTCCTATCTTTCAGGGCAGATAAGAGGCAAATCAATACAGTCAAAAAACAAGGAGATGGACATCATCAAGGTGGAAGTTTAGGAGGAGCATCTATTAGATAGAATATTTAATATTTGGATAAGGTTTTTAAGTTATAATAAAGAGTTTTAATCCTAGTTGTATTAGGACTCTAGAACAGACAGTTTAAACTGTCAGATGCAATTAAAGTTTGTTTTAGCAGTTGATAGGTGTCAAGCTAGAAAATTCAAATTTTTCTCAAGTGATTGGAGAGAATCCAAGAATGTAATGATGACTTTATAAAAGACAAGAAGTCGAATTGCATAGGGTTGGAAATTTTCATTAACAAGCATACTATTTTGTTGTAGAAAAGACTATGTTTTTATTATTAATATAGAGATATTGGTTTCATCACTCAAGATTCAGAAAGGGTTATTGATGTTTGATATTCTCATGGTTTTCCTCTTTCAATTAATTGCAGTGGCATGAATGTATGTTACTTAGAATTCATTGAAGATGCTCTAACTTCCTTCATATGTTCATGAACTCTGTTTATTTTCTGTCCTACTATTATGTTAATGCATCTAAACCCTGAAATGCCCTGACTTCCATATGAAGCTGAATTTCATGTTTTGTGAAAACACATTTGACTCCATAAGCCCAATAGATTTATGTTGATTAGTAGTACAACCAATTATCCATTTTTATTCATTTTACTCATATAGTTAGCCATCTAATCCTTATTCGAAAATCATAAACTTACGGAGAGATCCCTCTCAGGTTGAGGAGGCTAAGCCTCAACTAAAAGTCTGGTTTGAAATAGTTACGCTAAGGTAGCCTGACCAGCAGCCTATCAGGACCTATTTTGGTGATAAAAAATGGAAATGGATACCTTGCACACATTTTCAAGTACTTCCATTTTCAGATCAGTGTGTAATAGTATCTTACAAAGTCCTAAGGATTTGAGGTAGTTAGGACCAGTTATAGCAGTTTCAAGTTGCTTTTTATTGTATTTAATGTAATAATTTAGAGGAAGGAAGGTTCCAAGTTTTGGACCTTTAGACTACAATTTTTGTACTCAAAGTTTTCAAAGATTAATGAATGAGAGGCAAGTTTTTGGAATATGTTTATGTTGATATGTGTTCAAGTTTTCATTCTGTGTTTTCTATCTTTGAATAAAACGAAGTAATGAGCAGCAAGTCTCTTTTTACCATGTAAGCAAGAGTTAAAACCCTTAATTGGCGCTTCTTCATTTTAACCGTTTCTTTCATATAATTCTTCTAGCGTTTGAGATGATATATTCTGTGTAATAACATATCAGTTTGGACTTCTTTCTTTCATTTTATTCTGGTCATTTCATTCAACATAAGCAAAAGGCAACATTGTGAAATGTTCATTATATTTGATATTTGAGGGTTTAATGATAAATACTTGAGGGTTATTAAACAGAGACAAATAATTTTGTGACATAATCATATAAATGGCTTAAGCACTGATTCCTTATCATAGATAAGGGATTGTCTCTTAACGTACAAATTTTTTTGGCACCGCTACTGGGGATGAAGAAACGAAGTCTTTTCCCTAGGTTTTGTTTGTATTTCCTTTGGTTGTTCAGAGAGGAGGAAATATTAAAAGCTATGTTTCATTTTCTAATTCTGGCTTATAAGAGGCCACATGCGAGGTCTGATACCTCTCAACAGAAGGTTCCTACCCTTTCAAATCCATAAAAGTTGGTTTCTAAAAAGATCCAAAAATAAAAAACCCTTTCTACACCTGATACCACATTGTCTGCACCTGGTAGCAGTTGTCATATTCTTTCATCCAAGGATATTTCCCGGAAAGTCACTTTCTCAGAACAAGAATCCTTGTCTTCATCCATTCACTTCCAAGAACCAAGATTAGAAGAGCAGTCTTTCGAATCTGTATCTTTCACATTTAGAGAAACTCAGCCTAATACCGTTATTAGTTCTTCTACTTTATTTTATCAACCCCTTCCTTTATCAGTTGTTTCACCCCATTCATCCACACCTACAACTGGTACGCAGATTCCCACTATTCAAGGAGCAGTCAATCAGGGCATAAGCATGGCAGCCCTTGCTTTCTTGATGAACAGATATGCACCATTAAATCTTCCTCAACCAATGAATGCAATGCCTCAAGAATATCTTAAGTTGCTTCCTAGGTTTACTGGTGAAGATGAAATAACTGCAGAACAACACTTGCCTTTGTTTTGCACTTTTGCTGAAAATTTCAATGTTGAACAACTAGATGTAGTAATGTGACTTTTCATGCAGTCTCTAAATGGAGAGGCAAGAAAATTGTTTAAAGGGTTACCAAATGGCTCAATTAATGATTGGGATGAGTTAGAAAGACAATTCATCCAAAGATGTTGTGAAAAAATAGACCATGGTTATTCTTTGACAGAGTTTAATGCTATTAAGAAAAAATCAGGAAAACACTACAAGAAAAAAGCACATTGGTGAGGGTCATGCTTGTGACGGACCTTTAAGGTCCGTCACCAATGTCACATATGGTGACGGTCCTTAAAAAACCGTCACTGTAAGTGTATATAGTGATGGTCCTTTATGGTCCATCACCGAAGACATTTTCAATGACACTTTTGGTGAGGGTCGTTAAAGGCCCATCACTAATTCTCTCTTTGGTGACACTTCTAGTGACGAACTTTTAATGACCCTCACCAATGCTCTTTTTGTTACTTTTGGTGACAGTCAAAAAATGTCCGTCATCATTGATCATTAAAAAATCGTCACTGTAAATGTATATAGTGATGCTCCGTTATGGTTCGTCACCAAAGACATTTTCAATGACACTTTTGGTGAGGGTCGTTAAAGGCCCATCACTAATTCTCTCTTTGGTGACACTTCTAGTGACGAACTTTTAATGACCCTCACCAATGCTCTTTTTGTTACTTTTGGTGACAGTCAAAAAATACCCGTCATCATTGATCATTACAATGAGTTTTTGATGACGCTACGTGCCTGTTAATATATTTTTTGTCAAAAGATAATGATTTAATACAGTTATTGTGGAGTATTTTTTATAATATGTCCAAGGCCATAGTGGTTAGGGTCAGTCAATTTTTGTAGAAGTAATTAGTGTGTATCATTTCCCTCAAGTAATGACTAGTTGAATAGAGATTTCCTATGAGTCAACACATGATTCATATCTATTAAGTTTATTATCTAGCAAATTCCCTTTAGATAAAGTTCCACTATTGTGTGTAGGAAATATATTATTTAATACATAATCAAGCTTTGACAATTATATTAATGAGAAAGACCTAACAATCCTCAACAATCTGGGCACACCTTAAATTAATGCTTTGGCACACACTAACATTTCTTAGCACCCCACATGTCTTGGAACATATTTGTACCTAGAACATATTGTGATGACACTGACGCCCAAGAACATGGTGGCATGCGCTAGCACAACATGGAACTCTCCTAGCATGTGTTGGCATACTGCATATAGTCCCTAGCATGCCCTGGAACACCTTGGTTGAATGCATTAACATACATTAGCACTTGGTACACAATGCCACTTGGAATGTATTGGGACCTATTATTAGTGTGCCTAGCATGCCTCTTTTCAAAAAGATAAAGTCTTGACTTATTAACCCTCTTAATATTGGTTCTTCCTTTTGTTGCCTCGACACATATTGACACACCCTGGCACCCTGCACCACAATATCCTTAGCACCTAGCATGTATTGGCATATCTTGGCACTATTAATTGGCACATGATATAATTAGCACACCCTGGAACTCCCAAGCACACTTTGGGAATTCTTGACATGCCTTGATATTCCCTAGCATGCCTTACCAATTCTTAGCATACCTTGTCACTCCGTCCTTGGCATGACAACTAACACTCATTAACACTAGTCTCTGGCACACGTTCCTCATATTCATTAGCTTCCATGAATTTTTACCTAGTGCCCCCTTAATGTTTTTTCCTAGTAATCCTTAACACTAATCAACATGCACTATCACTCTCTAGCACACCTTAGCACTCTTCAACATTCCCTTCCACTTCATAACATGCATAACACTAGTCCCTGACACATATTGGCACTTGGCACGTGTTGGCGCTTGGAAAGTATTAGCATGTATGGGATATGTTGAGATGCCTTGGTATGATTTGGCATGGTTTAATGCACCCACACTGGTTAGATTTTCTACATGGTATCAGAGCAGGAATTTTTTGGATGGCGAGTTTGCAGAGAATATTTGAAGCTTTTGGTGTAAAATTTTCAAAAACAAATAGAATTTTTGGAATCCTTGTGAAAATCTACCCAAATGGAGAAAAATAAAAAATAAAAATCGGTCGAATCAAAGCTCGGATGAGGGAGATATCATCCATTTAAAATCAATTCTTTTTTAGAAACTTTTTGTAACGTCAGGACAATTACATTGTGCATGAGTCAAGAACCTATATGTACTTGAGGTACCATATGTATGCAAAGCTTTGAGGAGAAAGGAAGAAGTTAGAGACTTTGTGGTTTAGAGGGAGCATAAATTACCTCTCAACATGCATTCTCATGAGAAACAGTCTCAGAAGGTTGTGGAGTAGCTGCCACAATTGGAGAATTAGAGAGGAGACCGAGTGGAAGCATCCACTCAAGTAGAGACCTCCATGAGGGGGGGAATTTTGAGCCAGATAGGAAGAGGGAGCAACCATACCTTGAGGTGTAAGGTGGGGTGATGTGTAGACATAATCCCAAGATAAGAAATTTGGGTAAGGTCCATTGTGATGGTGTGTCTCATGGATCAAACCTGGCTACGAGGAGCCCACAGTACAACAGTAGTAGGAAGGATCAATTAGATTGATGTAGTCAGATGTCAACAAGACAAAAATCAGAGTGACAGATGTCAAATACTGGAGCACAAATCAAAGTTACCAACAGTTCAAAGGGCATGGATGTAGATGTCAGCAACAGTGCATAGAATCCACTACTAGACATGTGCAGTAGCTAGCAGGAGCCAGAAGACTCTGATGACAGATGCATTATACTGATTCAGTTGTTCGGAGGCTATTCAGTTTCAGGATTTTCAGGTGCAAACAACACTAGAGAAGTGTAGCATGCTGAATATTCCAAAGGTACCAGATGGGGATTGATTGAATTCCTTTCTTGTTAAGAGGAAGTGTTGAAATTCGCAACAAGAAACAGTGAAATTGGCAACTAGAAAGGACAAAAAAAAATGCACCCACACCGGTGAGGAATTTTGATGTACCAGGAGTGAGGAATGTGAGGCGTCTTATTTATTTTTCCCTTAAATAAATTGGACAATAAATTGTAATTTCGTCTCATAACAACTTGTGTCAATTAACTAAGTCATGATGATTGAGTTAGCTCAAAAAATTCGATTGAAGGTGATCGAGGTGGATATTTTTGGCCACCCGCCTATTCCACTTGGGCCCTCGCCATTGTCTCTTTTAGTTTTTCAGTTTCCTTAATTATAGCACAATTTACTATTTTTGTCAATTTTTCGGGTCCTGAACTTCCCGAGCCATTTTGAGGCCCCAAACAACATTTTTTTGGCATGAAAGGTTTGGTGTTTTCATTTAAATTGCATTAGCAGTTGTAGTCCACGGAGAGATCTTTCTAACGAGGTATCATGTGTGTCAAACGAAGATCATATGACCAAGTTACGACCCCGGGAAGTTGGCTGCCCAACTAACCCCAACGGGGCCCATAAACTCTTGGTGTTACATCTCCTCGGGTTAGGGTTTTGGTTGTTTAGGGTTTTTATCTTATTTTTAAATGATAAAAATACCCTTCGTCCTTATTGTAACACAGTTCAGAGGAACATAACTATCAGTTGTATTTATAGAAAATTTCGCATGTGTAATTATAAATTCATTGGGATGCCATGATGGATTGCACAATCAAGGAAGGTTGATTTTCCTAATTAATATGGAGATAATTCCATGGGAATTGCATGAGCAAGGTAGGCTAAAGGAAGACTGAGAATTGGCTAAGTATTAGACCAATTTTGCCTAGATCAGCAGGAGACAATTGGCAAAGTGTTGGAGAATCTCAAGAGAGATTAAACATTGTATTGTTCCGTGATTCCTTGACTTAATACACAATAGAGATAGAGGGGTTTTGAGCAGTTTCTTTCCCCAGATACATCTTTTGGTGTGCAATTGATAATTTCTTTCTCTTACTTATATGTGATTGTGTGATCGTGTTTGTAGAAAAAATTCAATATCTTGTTTTAGTACATTACAAGATCAGATTGAATCCCGTTGGTTAGATTTTATACATGAAATAGAAGAGAGGATTGATACGATCTTGTCTTGTGGTGGTTATAAAGATAAACATAAATGGAGGAGGGCTTGCACTGTAATTTAGAGCCAAAACAAAAGTAGTCTCTTATGGAGGCAAGAGTCGTGGTTTTTTCTATGGGTGGATAGGGTTTGTTCTACAACAATTAGAAGTACATAAGTATAGTGCCCTAGTTACCTAGCATGTTTAGCTCATAAGGTATGCCCTTAAGACTGTGAAAAAATTGCGTAGAAGAAGAGCAGTTGTGACCCTTAAAGCGAGGCTTATTTATGAAATATAGATTATAGATCTGGAAGATGGCTTGCAGATTCAGTATGTGTGGAGATAGCAGATCCAAAGGAGGGTGGAACCTGAGCAAAAGATTGAGCATGCAGAAGAAATGTGCCATGTGAAGAATGTATTGACATGTTGAGGAGTTGATTTGGTGGAATATCCATGGATTTTTAGACATATATCTTAAGAAACCTATAAAAAATTAGTCAATGGATTATTAGAGGTTGATTTGTGGCCCTAGTTCAGTCATCTACAAATTGTTAGAAGGATGATAAGAGGAGCAGTTCAGATTTATTCATAGATTGGACAACAAAGATCAAATTGTCGATACAAAAGAACAATAATTTTGAGAGGACTCAAACCATTTTTATGTGGAAGATTTGAAGAGCCCTAGATGAAGAAAATATTGTGAGCCCTAGATCAGTAAAAATAATTGACTATGGTTGGGTAGATTGATGTTAGTCCAAGTATAGTTGGAGGGTTGTTAGGTGACTGTCAAAGAAGAACCCTAACTCTTGTACTTGTGAAGGACAACAAGATTGGTAGAAGGGCAGGTGTATAGGGCCTAAGGATGTGCATAATTTGAAGGACTAAAGTAGCAGTCAAGTGGGCCAACCAACTAGCCCTATTTCACTATATTGTAGAGGATCAATTCAGTGAGAAGAAGGGCAACCTCCATAGCCCTAGAATTCTCATCTTGGAGCCGTAGTATGGAAAAAGTGGGCATACCAAAGATTTGTTCACAAATGGAGTTGTGAAAAACTTGTTACCACTCAAACTAGTAGTGGACCTAAAAGAGGTTCCTAAGAGGGAAACAACTAGGACAAGGGAAACGGTGGAGGCTTAGCCCATTGTCACCATAACTAAGGCTCCTTGCTCTTCACGAAATTTCACCGATGGGAGGAGTCCTGGTAGTTTAGGAAGTCACTCGTATATTATAGGTCAATGAATAGGTGGGAAGTGACCCTAGAATCCCTTTCCCTAAGATAGAATATAGAGTGGGAAATGCTTGCCTTTTAAGCAAGGGACTTGATCTTCTAGGGAGAGAGGAGGGGGATTGAAGGGTTGAGGGAGAAGAATAAAGCTTATAAAGGAAGTTACCAATCCCTAAAATCCTTTGGGAACTTGGATTCCCAAATGGTCCTTGATGAAAGGCCTTTGACACCAAATGGGACCACATGGGGCCAAGTCGACCCAACCTAGGTTCGGGGATGGAATTTAGCAACCAATGATGTTCCTATCTTGGACAATGTGAGGGGAAAGGATTAGGCAATATTTTTTACTTCGATGGGTCAAATTGATCCTACTAGGCTCTAGCCTTGGGAACACCTATGCAAAACTTGATCTTAGAGCTAGGGCTTGAGGTATTTGAAGATTCCATCGTCGAAATTGGCCCAAATTATGAGGAGAGTGAAGGCACCCACCAATGTCGTTGCCTCTAGGATATCAAAGTTTTCCTCTGGCTATATTCTTGGGAAATTGATGCCCTAGGTGACCTAATGGGGCTAGACCTAGGGAAAAATGGAAAATTGTGAAAAAGAGGGGGGGGGGAATCATCACCCTTTTTGAGGTACTAGTGAATAATTCGCTTGGGGATATGGAGTCAGGGGTGATAATGAACAATAATTCAGTTTCTTGATCATGGAGGCCTAGAAAGTCAACTTCGTCCAATGTTAGAGGAAAACGAAAAGTGACCTTCAAGCATTTATACTTCATACAAGTGGTGCAATTTTATTGAGATAAAATTATCTCTAAGATATTTCATTCATCCAACAATGGCCCATACATTAAATAAGATAAATAGACACATAATTCCACATTTCCATCATGCAGCAATTAACCCTAGTTATAGTGAAATTCAATAGTATGCAACAACAACAAGAATAGCATTAAATTTTCACTCACAATGTTAGAGAGTATATCCAACTAGCTTCACATTTTCAAAAGCAAATCTCCAAGATAAAAATAGCCCAAATCCATACATCAAAATGCATCCATCATCCAAAATAGTCCTCCAAGGAAAAATGTGAAGTTCTCTAAAGATAGAAAGATCCCAAATCAAGTGATGATACAAATGAATCCAACTAACTCCTATTTATACATTGATTAGGAGTTGGTCGAATTAGCTTATGGGCCTACATTAGCCCCTAAACATAAAATATTATGCAAGTAACCCTAAATTTTGGTGACAATCCCACCAACCTATCTCATACATGGAATAATAAGCCTCATAAGAGGTCAATTGATGTCTTAGGGCCTTCTAGGAGGCATACTAGGGTCCATGAGTGCCATAATGATGCATGGGACCCATCAAAAGTGTTGGACAAGGGGGTGGCCCCTTGTTCTCCAAACATTAAACTTGTGGTGCTCTCATTAAACTTGTGGACTGAAAGGGTTGTGTGTGGCCACCATCAACAAGTAGGTCAAGTGTTGTCTTGTTCATGATAGATTTGTTGTCAAAGGATTAACACCAACCCCTAGTTTTATTCCTTGTATCAGTATGATTGTAAAGGGTCACAATCCATGGTACAAGAGCTCTAGCCTGTTGTATTGTAGTTTGTAATATAATGAAGAAGGTTTTGCACACTAACACTCCCTTACATGCCCTGGCACTCTAGCTTACCTTGGAATTTCCTAACATGTAACCTTGCTACTCCCTCCTTATCACACCTGAAACTCACTGACACTCCCTATCAGACACTCTTATTCATTCATTACCAGGCATTTTGAACTAGTTCTCCCTTCTGTTTCCATGGCACTCCCTAGCACGCATTGACACACCCTAGCATTTGGCACATCCTAGCATGTCGCCCTGGCACTCTAACATTCCTTGGCACTAACTTGCGTACCTTTAAACTCCCTCTTTAGCACACCTAGAACTCGTTGATACTCCCTATCACACACTCTTATTCATTCATTTCCATGCATTTGACACTAGTGCTCCCTTGTTTTTCCTTGGCACTCCCAAACACTCCGCCCTGGCATGCATTGGCACACCATTTCCCTGGCCTCTAGCATGCCTTAACACTGCCTAGCATGCCTTGATGTCACTCCCTCCTTAGCACACCTGAAACTCACTGACACTTCCTGTCACAAACTCTTATTCATTCATTTTTAAATATAGTTTTATCTATTCTGTTATGATGAACTTTCTAGTGGAATATCCATGATAGTTTACGAATCACCCCAACATATATCCTTTATGCAAGTCATATGATGATATTTCTTCGCACTTATTTATCTCTAGTTGTCCCAACACAATGCAGGTCATCACCACCACCCTTGCAAAATTGAACATGATAGGCTCGTGGTCCTATCTAAGCTTGGAAGAAAAATTCAAAACTTAGTTACACAACATGATGGAAGATTATTATTATTAAGGTTTCCCATGCTTTCTAATCAATAATATCTAGTGGGATTGGAACAACAACACATTTTGTTCACGATAAATATCCATGATACGTTACGAATCACCTCATCATATATCCTTTATGCAAGTCATATGATGATATTTCTTCACACTTATTTATATCTTGTCCCGACACAGTGTGGGTCATCACCACCACCCTTGCAAAATTGAACATGATAGGCCTCTGGTCCTATCTAAGCTTGGAAGAAAATTTTAAAACTTAGTTACTCAATGTCATGGAAGATTATTATAAAGGTTTCCCATGCATTCTAATCAACAATGTCTGGTGGGATTGGAACAACAACACATTTTGTTCACGAGAAATTATAACAAAGATCACAATTGAATTGATAAAAAATAGTGTTTAGAAGACAAGATTCATCCTAAACCACAAAAATAATGGATTTTGGTAATTTCTTCACTCCCTCTTGGATGCCCTTGTGCCTTCTTTGATGGTGTTGCACAAGTTATCCCACATAGCTGCAAAGTGGGTGTGGTACTCTTCCTCTCCTAGTCTTATAGCGAGAAAGTAAGGTATACCCAAAGTTAAGGCTCCAACAACTGAGTTGATTCCATTGCTCTTTATACACTTCTGAAAATTACATCCATCAAAAGAGTCAAATCCCGATAGATCATGGGGGATTAAAAAATCATGATCAATTGGGTCAATAATTCATGATAGAAAACATCTACCTACATCCCATCCTATAGGATATCATAGATCCCCCCAACTATTTGGACTAGCTATCTTTCACACACATTCTCCAAGAGCTAAACACCACAACACACAAGCTTTCAAAAGAATCTCTCAAACTTCCCATCGATACATTTGTGATACTAGATTCCATCGATAGTATGGAGTATGACCAAATGATTATTCATGTCTAAGCTCGAAAAACAACCCAATTTAGATTGATGCATGCACATTCCAATCATGACAATCAATTTCTACATCTTCTCAAAAGAGAAAACAAGTAAATTTTTTCTTTGTTCACTTTACAACATAAACACCAATTTCACCCACAATATTAAGATAAGTTGAATGATATGACCGAAAAGGTCGGAGGAGTATTTTGTGGTGTATTGAACAGGACGAGGGGACACACATGTAGCATGGGTGGGTAGAAGTGGGATGTCCAAGCATGATTTAATAAGATCTATAATCCACACATTAGAGAATGAGAATGGGGATTAAGACCTAATTTCATAGGGGCTAGGGGGCCTGGAGGGAAGGTAACAAGAGGAATTGAAAGAGGAACCCTCGATAGTGGTGATAAGGGGATTAGGGGCCCCATTATCACAATGAATAAGCCATTAACCCATAACCACTAAATTCCCTATCCCTTAATCCCGAAGCCATAATCTCTTAACCATACACTCATAACTCATAATCCATCAACCCCTTGATGCATTAAACCTCAAGCCATTAACTCCTAATGTAGAATCTATGAACCCCCTAAGCACTAACCCCTTATTCTCTTAACTCATGACCCTTAAACCTTAATCCATAACCCCTAAACACCTAAAAACCTAACCCCTTAACCCCTAACACCTAAATCCCTTAATTATTAAGCCCTTAACCCCTAAATACCTTTCCCCCCAAGCCCTTGGCCCTTAACTCTTAACCCTTGAAGCCCTTCACCACTTAGTATCCAAGGTAAAAAACAACACATCAAACCAACAAAATAACCTCTTAGGAGAATCCTTCACCTCTAACTAAGAATATTGGTACCATTTGATTTTTAGAGAACTAGGTGTTGGTCTTGAGGGTGTGTGTTTGTGGGTAATGCCCTTATTAACATGTATACCAAATGTGGAACAATTGGATAATTTTCAAAACCTCAATAAGAATTGCTCACAATATCTACACTTCATGTTGACATGGAGCTTGTAGTGCTCTCCCACATAAGGAGTTGGCAATGAATAGATCACTCACAATGACGCAACCTCTTCAACCCTAATGCACAAGGAGCTAACCCTTGATACAAATATTTTGTTTGCTAAAAAAGCACAATTGTGTCAATGTAGAATACTACACACAAGAGAAAATAAAATGATATTATCCACATCAATGCTTGAAATAGCCTCACATTTGCCATGAGTGGTGAGCCAAGGGGTGAATGTAAGGCACTATTAAAGTTACATCATGTTTAAATTTCTTTTACATCACGAGATTGTTCTCCATTAGGGTTGATGCATCATCACAAGGGAGCATAACACCTTTTTGTGGGGGAGCGATTAAAGTTGTAACATGATCAAGTGACATACACCTCCAATGTAAATGACATCATTATATGTCTGTGTCAAGTTGTTAAAGAAGTTATTTATAAACAATAAATTTAGTACTTGAGCTTCATCTTTTCATGGCCTTGACACTAAGATGGATTTGTACTAGGAACACTTCATGCAAATAAGAGGGGGCCTTATTTTTAAACCCTCATACACACTAGAGCACTAGATGTTGCCCTTCAGATCCCCCTTGGTGGTTTCAAAGTGGGTTTACATTAGTGTCTAGTTGAAACTAATGACATCATGATATTCCTCTTCTTAATAACATATTCTAGCTTTGCCATATACACAACATTGAGTTATAGGATCACCTCATATGTAGATGCTCCATTTATTATGGATTCAAGGGATGTTCTATTTTCTTTTATCAAGATTTAGATGGTCGTTATCTACTTTCTTTCAATACATGTCTAACTATTTTTATGAGGGAGGTCCTTGGATTTAGATCTTTATATAAGACCTTATGTGGCCTTCCCCTTTTGAAATTTTCCAAGGGGGTCACCTCCTTCCATGTTGCCTTGCCTACTTAGGGCCAAAATTGACAAGCCAATATTCAAACTTCTTCAACTATCAAATTGGTGGGGCCTCATACCTCTTATTGAACCCCTTAACGAGACATTATTTCTCCAAAGAGACTGTTGAGGATTTCCCATTGCAAATCACAGGTTGGATGTCATAGGACTTGTTACCCCACTTTCTATATGAGTTTTTAGAGGATAACTTTAAATTTTGATTGACATATCAACCCTTGTGATTCTTGTGACATTAATAATTTTCCAATTAAAATATATGAATGACTGTATAATTGGTTTGACGACACCTTACCTTGGCCATCTAAGACACTAGGTGTAGGAAGATGTTGCTTTAGCGATCACTTTAACTTGATATATATGATCCATGTATATATCTCTAATATGTATTATTTTTATTTTGATCACTTAAAAACTCTATTCTAACTCTTAAATGTTTTAGCCATAATTCCTATGCGAAATTATTCCATAGCATTTTATAATTTTACTTATAAAAATGTGTCGCCTTAATAATTTAAATATATAATAGTGATTTAAGTAATTACTACACATCCTATTTTATCATACCCTTATTTCCCTTGGTCAAATTTTAATTGCATAATTTCACAGCATATTCATTCATTTTAATTCCGATGTCCCGCCCTATGATTCCCGCCAGTAGGAAATCAATTATTTAATTCATAAAACAAGGTAAACTACTCTGTTTCAATTTTATCACCGTGCTGTCATGTCGGGTTTTTGATCTATCAGTTGTGCAAGTTCATTGAACGAGCTTCAAGATCTTTTTCTGCACAAGCTTAACCCAACTCGACCCTGACATCAAATGACAAGAAAAAGAAATATATGATGAATCACTTGGCAAGCAGATTGCATGGTCATGATATGGTGGCCCACTATTGATGACGCTCTCAGAATCACCCATCTGGACGATTTTTTGAATGGGGCTCGCAATTCCTTCTATGGGGGTTTTTTATTCTTCCATGGATCTGGTTCCTCAATTGCTTTTACTTTTGGCCTCTCCTCACACATCGCTCTTGTTACCTTAAAGTTTGACCAGGTATGTACACACTTTCTCTAAATCCTCCTGAGTGAAAATATAATTCGATTTTTTAGGGTATATGAAATTGCAATGATTTCAGTTTGCTACTCCTCGAAAATGAATCTTAATGAATGTCGTATAAACTCAAGATTTTGATCTTTACTATTTATTGAGGCACCTCTGCTGATAGCGGTAGAACTGTTCCAAAGTGCCATGCACTTTTTCTCCAAGCAGTTCTTCAATATTGAAAGCTTCAAATGTGTTGTAGTTTCTTTTGCCGTGGAATCCCTATCGCTTCTTCTTAGACTGACATGGTATCGTGCATATTGCACGATGGAAAGAAGAGCACAGAAGTGCCATAGAGGAGCTGATATAACCAAGCATCTCTGCTGTGTAGACTTATATTTCAGATCTTTCAAACTTCCAAGTTCGTTACCTTTGAGAGACGCAGGACTTCTGTGACTGACATGAATCCAGTTGAACCTCGGCTCTGAACGAAGATTAATTCTGTTAAAAAAAATGAAAACATCTCCACAGCTTGATGCCAGAAGCTATCTTGCTTACGAATGTAACCCAAAAAAGTCTATACTCAGTGTGTACCCACTGTAACTAAAAGAAACTTTGACAGGTTGGCTAAGAAGTGTATAAGCTGATGTGGATTGAGGAAATCAAGGGTCTCATACAGAGGCATATATTCTGTATAGATGCATTTTTATGCCATTATCCACAATAATGATGAGGCTTGATGATTCATTGTCCTATGAATCATTTGCTAGCCTCCTTTTGTATGGAGAAGATTGTCAACATACAATCTATGGCCATGACTTTTCCACCACTTAGATTGGAAGCAAGCCTTATCATCAGAACTTCCAAAAAATTTGACAGAATGCCATGACTGATTTGAACAGCAATGCATATCTCAATTCTTCTTTCAAGGCTCACTGAACGTATGTATACTAATTATGGTCTGCCTGAAAATATGATGTCATGCCAATTGAAAACTACATTGAAGAGGGATAGGAGGACACACTTACTGCAGAATGTTAGCCCCCCTATGAAATTTTTGACAAGCAAATAGGGGGCTAAGTCATTGTTGAGTCTTCAAGGAATGCATTTCCTCTGAAAACATAGTCTCCTTGAAGACTCCTTGTGCCTTTTCCCTTTGATAAAGTCCCCTCTGCTGATTTCCCTTATAAAGCCTCTCTGCTATGTGAAGAAATGCCCGAAGGCCCCCTTTTCCCTCTTATTTCATTCCCCAAAGCCTTTATTTTCTCTCCCCTTTATCCCCCCTTCTTTCCCCATTTACCCTCCAAATCCCCTTAAAATCCCCTTTAAATTCCCCCTCTTACCCTTTGTTGGCCTTTTCTCCTCTTTATCCCTCTATCGTTCCCCTCCTTCACCTTTAAAACCCGTTAAAAGGGGCCAAAACCCACTTCCCGACCTTATTATAGGTCTAAGCCCCTTTCCCGCAGGCCCCTTTCAAACCACTTCCCCACATGCCCCCACGCTGGGACCAAGCGCTTAAGTCCCCGGCGCTTATCGCAGTCAGAACTATCGGCGGATGCATTTCCTTTGTTACAGCCGAAAACCCCTGATGCGATTGTTTTAAACACATAAGTCCCCGCTCCGATCTGAACCCTTGATCCGCTTAGATCTGACGGCTGTCTGCTAATCGCAACCCTTGTCCGATCGCAATCGTAGCTTCCAGTGGTGCAGCCCCGATTGAGATCTCCCGATCAAATCTCAGCCGTCCATCCTTCCGCAGATCCGACGGCCATCGAAACTCCCGATTCCCCGATTGCACTGCTCCTTCGATTACATCCCCACCGTTGATCTATCCCGCGATCCGACGGCCAGCGCTCAATCGCACCCCCGCCCGATCGTTGATCGCAAGTCCTTCTCCCAACGCTCTGATTCAATCCTGACCGTCCATCCTTCCCATGATCAACGGTTATGGCTCAATCGCATTCTCCGCTCCAATCGCAATCGGAACTTTCGATCGCACCCTCCTTCTGTGTATTACGATTGCGATCCCCCGATCGAATCTGAGTCGTCCGTCCATTTAGATCCAATGGCCCAGATCTCATCGCTCCCCGCCTGTTTTCCCCCTCCGATTAAATCTCCACCATCCATTCCGTCGGATCCAACGGCTATCGCACAATCGCATCTTCGCCCGTGACCCTTCTTTCTCCCCGCTGATTGAATCCTAGCTGTCCATCCCTTCCAGATCTGACGGTTCAGGTTTAAATCGCCCTTCGCCTCCGCCGGGTCCCACATCTAATGCTTCGCTCCATTGTTCTCGTGCTTTCCTTTCTATTGTGCCCAAGTTTTAACCTTTGGGCCTTTACAATTTTAATCATTTCCCCGCCTTTCCATTGTTTCCCCGCTGCTCCACCACTGTTCTTCCGCCTCCGAAAGCATTTTTCCACCACCGCCCGATTTTACAGTTTCTTTTCACTATGCAGGTAGCACAGAGAGGCCATTCAGCGGCCAAATGAGACAGCAGAGACAGATTTGTGGGATTCGAGCCTGTAATTGGAAATTTAAAGTGCAAATCCCGTGATCAATGGATTAAGATTCAATTTGAAGACTAAGAGTGCACCAGAAAGCCATAACTGCGCCACCTAATAGCAGAGCGCCTTTTCCTCCTGAGGTACACCTTCCTACAGCGCCTCCATATCTCCTCGGGCCCTGAAAAGATTAATTGTGATGTCCGAAATCCATTTAAGACAGTCAGACAGCAGTTAGGAAGTATGGAGCGACCTGCAGATCTTTCAACCAGTTCATTTATTCTAGAGTGGCTAGCACAGAGCTCCAAGCACCAGAAAGGACTTCAAAGAAATATCAGAGGTCAAAATCGGCCCGACAGAGATCTCTGAACCAGTCGTAGAGTACTCAGAGCGCCACATATAGCCATTAAGCAGTGTGGGCGTGGACACTTCTGCCATTCTGTCTTAATGAGTCTCATTCATTTACTCATCTACTTCTATCTCTTCCTCTTCTTCTATAAAAGATCCCTGAGAACGAATTGTAAAGGTTGTTGTTGCATTATCAGTGAATTGCAACCATTTTTGTCCCGGGCCAAGTTTCCTGTGTAACAGTTGAATGATAGGCTGAGGAATATGATGTATTCAGGCTGAATGTAAAAGCTTTGGGCAGTGATGTACCTGATTGGTGTTGTGTTTAACAAGATAAGCAGTTTTCATTGGATCCTGATCTACAACAGTTGGTGATGTTTTTCTTATCTCTGTGTTTATTTCCATTTCATTTCATGTTCTTCTGACTGACATATGAATGCATGACATAAGATTTACCCTTGTTAGGTACCTTATGTCCCAGCTCTCTCAGTCTTTAATGTTTTCTGCTCATATGTGTGTCTGAATATTGTTTTAATTGACTAAACCAGTGTAGTGGAAGATTATTTCCTGCTCTCTGATGTGCAAGTTGATAGAATCAGTGTTCAGATGTCTTTGTTAAGATTTAATTGAAAGAGGTTAGGAACATTGGGAGGTGTAAAGCCTATCGCTGCCTCTTCATAACCTGCCCTTCCATACAAACCTTTTCAAGACCCCTTGTGTAGCCTATGGTTTTGTCCAAGCAGGCCTGGAGTTAAATGACCTCTGGCCTGATCTATAGATGGAATCAGATGGTTTTCCATCCTTCATTCTCATCCCTTAGTGTTCCATCCCACCAATCAGTCTTTGAGATCCAAATGCTCTAGATGACTAGCCCAATTGAAGCTCACACGTTGAACATAGGTAAATCCTTTCTTGACTCCATTGCCCAATGGCCTTGATGTTCCCTGAGTTATCTATCTTTGCCTAGCTTCCTTCTTTACCCATCCTTGTCTTATGATGAAACCTTCCTTCCTGATTCCCAACAACCAAACTCAAACAATCAAACCAACAACCTTGAGCCCATAACTAGCCTAAAATCATAATTGAGAACCTCAAAGACATATATCCTTTGATAATCATAGAGAGATCCCTCTCTGGACCTAGGAGGGCTAGATCCTAAGGTCTGAAAGTGGTTCTATGTTGTCTCATCTTTTGGTCTCTGTCAACCTGGCCAAAACATGGGAACACCAACATAATGGCGACTCCGCTGGGGAATCTGAGTGCTTTTCATTTCAAACGCCCTTAGAAGCATAGAGCTTTGGTTAGGTTGAGAGTAAGTCACACCTTTCTTGAATCAGCCTCCATTATTGAATATCCACCATACTCTTAGACAGAGCCTGGATAGGGCCAGGTAGCCTCCAGATCTCATCCTCTCTTCAGGGGTGACATATCTGGTAAATGCCCTCTCAGTCAATCTCTGGTTGGAGCTTGTGGCTTTAGAGGAGATTCATGAAAGGTGATAGTGCCTGAGCACTATGGTGGACAGTGTACCCTAGAATCATCCTAAACCCTCCACCTGGCGACTCCATTATTCCTAAATGTTAAAGACTCCACTGGTGATCAGTAGGCCTGCTGATTATCTTGGTTTCACATCAGACTCCACTAGGAGACTAGTCCCAAGCATAATGAAGACTCCACTGGGAGACCAGTTCCCAAGACAACATTAACCACAGTAGAAATAACAAGTAAGGCTAAGCTACTTGGCTTATAGACAACACTCTGGCTCACAGAACCGTTCATACAAGATCTTTCCCTGATCCAAACCCACCTGAAACAGTTGATAATCCTGAGAAAATCCTTAAAAGAACACCTGTGAGTAGGAGATCAACTATTTCCGGCAACATTCATAGATCCAATTCCACACCAGAAGATCTTGCAGCTCTATTAGACCCTTTCTTCGACCTAGCCCTCCAAAACAGATTACCTAGAACTAGGTCATTCAGTGTTTCTGACCAGCCAGACACTAGGGACAGTGAAACCCCTCCTTCCACACCACCTGATCTCCGCTTTCTCCAGAACTTGGGGCTTTCTCACCCTAGATCTGCTCAACAGACTTCTGCTGGTCCTACTATCCCTATCATCCAACTACCAGCTGCTCAAGCCAACCCTATACCCCACCAGAACATCATCATGGCAGCCTGGTATGCACCTCTAGTTTTACCTCAGCCTTTACTGCCCTTACCAGATGATTATCAATAAAAAATCCCACACTTCCCTGCCAAAGAGCCTACAACAGCACAACAACATGTAGATAAAATGGAAGACTCTTTTGACTATATGGAAATTGATGATGAAACAATCAAAATGAGAATTTTTGTGCAAAGCTTGGGAGGTGAAGTAAAGAAATGGTTTAAGAACTTGCCTGCTAGTAGCATCAATGATCTCCCCGCTTTATACCAGACTTTCATCAACAAGTGGGAAACTAGAGCAAACCCTCGCCAGCTCCTAGTAGAATATATGTCCCTTAAGAGGAACGTAGGGGAAAGTGTTCATGATTACACCACTAGATTCAACAGTATTTACAACGCTCTTCCCCCACACATGAAACCTCCACAAGGTATGGCCCTGGCCAAATATCCTGATGGATTTGATGCTGACATGGCCTATGAGCTTAGAGATAAAGAGTACACCACTTTGGAAGACATGCACAAAGGGGCAGTAAACATAGAAGTGAACTTAATGGAAAAAAGGGCCAAAATGAGAGCTGAAAAGAGAGTAACATACAAGGATGACACTATAGCCTCCACTTCAGATCCAAGGGTTGACCTATTGTCTAAGAATGTGGATAAGCTATGCCAAGTGGTCGAAAAGATGGCTATCACTCAGAACAGGAGCCAAAGTCAAAACCAAAACCAAAACTTTAGAAGAAACAACAACACCCCCAACAGACAGAAAGAGTCAGATCAGCAAGTCATTCCCCCCTTCCAAAACTTTCTTGATGAGGATGAGGGAATCATAGAAGAGTCTGAAGGGAATGTGATAAACATGTTCGAAACAGAGGAGTCAATTCTGAACTGTGACTCAGAGGATGATCAGCCCTCATCTTCATATTGGGATGAGGAAAGATTAGAAACTGAAGAGTACAGACTTGGGTACCAAGATGCCATGTTACAGGTCAGAGAAAAATATGAGCTCAGGAGTAAAAAGAACCAAGACACTTCCAAACCTAAAACTCCTGAGGTAACCATCAAAAAGAGGCCTGAAAAACCTTCTAAAGTAACTGCTGTAAACGATAAATCAACAGCTGAGAGTTCTGAGTAAAACCAACAGAAAGGCAACCAAAACAATGAAAAACAAAGTCAACCAACCAGCAGCACTAGCTCCTCAGTTAGTGCTCCCGATAAAACTGTGTCTACACATGTACATAATGAGAAAACGCAAACCGATTCAGCCACTAAGGTGGTTGCAAATAAAACAGAGTTGAATACTTCCAAGAGTCAATACACTTTCAGTTTAGAAAGTGAGATTGCAAAAATCAAAATCTCTGTACCATTATCTGAGCTGGCCTCTCAAGATGTATATAAGGGCCATATTTTGAAAGCATTAAATCTGAGTATAAATAATGACACTGTAAATTTGAGCGATGATCATCCTGCCCTCTTATTCGGTCCCAAGATTGAGGGGAAATTTCAGGAAGGGGTAGTTCCACCTTTCTATATTAGTCTCAACATTCATGACAAAATACTCCACAATGCCATGCATGACTCCGGTGCATCACACAATCTAATGCCTAAGGTAGTCATGGAAAGGCTAGGCCTCGAAATCACCAGACCCTACAAAGACTTATACTCATTTGACTCTAGTAGAGTAAAATGCCTAGGCCTCATCAAAGACTTATGTGTGAGCTTAACTCAAATCCCTGCTAAATGTATGGTCATGGATGTAGTGGTGGTAGACGTGCCACCCAAGTATGGCATGTTACTATCTAGATCATGGGGAGCCAAGCTGCAAGGCACCATGCAGATGGATGGCTCATATGCCACTATCCCTATATTTGGCCAATCAAGAAGACTGTATAGAGAGTCCCAAATGAAATTCCTAGTCAGTAGCCCTGAGAAACCTGAAAATTCACCATTATACTTTGTGCATACCGATCTTGACTCCTTCATTTTTTGTAATGATGAATCCTTAGAAGAGCCAGAGTCCCAGAATACGCATACAAATGAGAACACTGAGCCTATGGACCTCCACATAATGGCCACTCTGGAAGAATATGATCAGGAAAACCATGGGCAGCACACTGAAGACAAAGAGGAAATCAACAATGAAGCCTGTAGGATCTGTGGTGGACCCCTCACTCCAAGTAAAACAGAAACAGAACAAGAACAGCCAGCTAACCACCTTCCTGACATCCATGGCCTCTATGAACAACAAGATAGCTTACAACCTAGTACAGACCTCCCAACTCAACCTAGTGGCGAAACCAGCTGTAAGGGAGGAAGCGAAGTGGACGTAAACAAAGATCCCCTGTGGGAAATGAACTTTGATGGGTCCTACACTAGGCAAAGCGCTGGAGCTGGAGTGTGGCTGCGAAACACTGAAAATGATCACGCGGAGAGCCACGCTGTCAATCTGCATTTCAAATGCACGAATAACATTGCAGAATATGAGGCTCTAATCTTGGGTTTAAATCTGTTGAAAAAATTAGGAGCCCGTAGGATAGTCGTGAGAGGAGACTCTGAGTTAGTAATCAAACAGATGAATGGTGAGTATTCGGCAAAACACCCCAGGCTTAGGGCATATAGTAATGATACTCTAGATTTGCTGAAAACGTTCATTGAATATGATTTAGTATCCATTCCTAGGGGTCAAAACTCTATTGCAAATGGACTAGCCTGCCTAGCTAGCTCTTATCCTAAGGCCCCAGTTGACCAACAAATCATCATTCAGACTAAATTCAGGCCTGCAGTGCCAGACAATGAAAAATACTGGCAGGTCTTTGAAGGAGACAAACAGATTGAAGATTTCCTAATGGGTAGGAATGAGTTTGAATTTTCTGATTCAGACTCAAAATCTGATGACAACTGCCCAAGTGAGGATTCCCCAGATGAACTAGAAACACCGTGTAGTATAGAAATAAACTCTTTTTCTGAAGAAACTGGAGATTCAACCATAAAACGTGAAAACGCAGATAGAGAAGAAATGGAGGTGCTGCAAGCCAAAGACAAGAACATACCAAGAGGCTTAGCACCCTTAGAGGACCTCTTTGATTTTGACGACGTTGCAAAGAATCCCACAATTGAACATGCAGAATCAGATGTAGAAGAATATAACATAGGCACTGAAGACAAACCCAAAATGATAAAACTGGCTAAGACTATACCAGCAGACATGAAGAAAAGATACATTGACTTGTTTAAGGAATTCATTGATGTGTTTGCATGGAGCTATGAAGACTTAAAGGCCTATGACACCAACATTATACAACATAAGATACCACTGAAGGAAAATCAGAAACCTTTCAGACAAAAACTCCGTAGAATTAATCCAAAACAATTGCCTGCAGTAGAAAAGGAAATTAAGAAGATGTATGATGCAGGCATTATTGTCCCTGTAAGGTTTTCTGATTGGGTGTCAAACTTAGTGGTTGTAAGGAAGAAAACAGGGGAGATTAGACTGTGCATAGACTTCAGAAACCTCAATAGAGCCTCCCTGAAAGATAACTACCCTTTGCCTAGAATGGAGCATATCCTATAGAAGGTAGTGGGCTCTAAAAGAATCTCCCTGCTTGATGGTTTTTCAGGATACAACCAAGTGCTGGTACTCCCAGAAGATCAACTCAAAACAGCTTTCACCACTCCTTGGGGCACCTTCACGTATGTGAAAATGCCTTTTGGATTGATGAATGCTGGAGCTACCTTCCAGAGAGCAATGGATATTGCTTTCTCAGATGAGATTGGAAACTTTATATTTATCTACTTGGATGACTTAACTGTCTTTTCTAAAACAGAAGAAGAACACTTAAAACATCTGAGGAAAGTTTTTGAAAAATGTAGAAGGTACGGTCTGTCCCTAAATCCTAAGAAAACTGTTTTTGGGCTGCAAGAAGGTAAGCTTCTTGGCCACATCATATCCGAGGAAGGGATTAGGATAGACCCCCAGAGAGTTGAGGGAACACTTCAAATTACCCATCCAAGAAACATCAAGGAGCTATAGTCCTTCATTGGGAAGATCAATTTCCTTAGAAGATTTATCGCCAATCTTGCTGAGCATCTTAGGAAAATGACTGAAATGCTAAAGAAAGATGCAGGAATCAAGTGGACTGTTGAAGCCAAAATATCTTTTGAGTCAGTAAAGCTTGCACTCACCCAAGTCCCTGTCCTTATCAGCCCTGACTTTTCAAAAGACTTTCTGATCTTTTCATTTGCTTCCCCACACACAATAGCTGCAGTTTTGCTGCAGAAAAATTCGGAAGGTAAGGCACAGCCTATAGCCTTCTTCAGTAAAGCCTTGAGAGATGCACCCTTAAAGTACAACATCATGGAAAAGCAGGCCTATGCCCTGATCAAGGCCTTAAAAGACTTTAGGGTGTACATTCTGCATTCTCACACCATTGCCTACGTGCCAAATATAGTGGTCAAAGATATCCTGTCCCAAGACCCAGATGGGAAAAGGGGCAAATGGATTGCTGCAATTTTAGAATATGACATTGAAATCAAACCCACCAAGCTGATCAAAGGTCAAGGCCTGGCCCAATTGATGGCTGAATCCAATCTGCGGGCCCTTGATATTAACATGATGAATACCCTGGATGAGCAGGAAGAATTGCCCCATCCAACTGTGGAGGAGCAGTTTCAGAACTCTCCTTGGTATGATGATATCCTTTACGTGCTCACACACCTCAATGCCCCTCCAGAACTTTCCAAAATGAAGGCCATATTCATAAAACTCAAAGCTAGAAATTACTGCATTATGAATGAGAGTCTATATTGGAAAAATCCAAATGGTCTTTTGCTGAAATGTTTGCCTGAAACTAAAGCTGAAGGAATCAAACAAGAATTCCATGCTGGGGAGTGTGGAGGCCACCTAAGTTGGAAGGCCACCGCAAATAAGATACTCAGGGCTGGTTACTATTGGCCTACACTCTTTAGTGACGTCCATAAAATGATTCTTACTTGCCACAAATGCCAAATTTTTGAAGGCAAAAGAAAGCTCCTTCCCCTTCCCCTGCAACCTATCACCATAGAAGGTCCTTTCATGCAATGGGGCTTAGACTCCATTGGAGAAATCCACCCCTATTCTTCTGGGCAACACAAGTGGACCTTGACTACTACTGATTACTTCACTGAGTGGATTGAAGCCATACCCACTAGGAATGCCACTGATTCTGTCATCATTAGGTTCCTAGAAGACTTCATCTTATCTAGATTTGGCTGCCCAAGGAAAATAATCACTGACAATGCTGCTGCTTTCGGATCCAAAATAATGATTGATTTCTGTCACAGGTACGGAATTGCGCTTGGACATTCAACTGCCTATTACCCCCAGGGTAATGGCTTAGCTGAATCATCAAATAAAAGCCTGGTTACAATCATTAAGAAGCTGCTGGAAGAGAATAAAAGGTCTTGGCATAAAAAGTTGATACATGCCTTGTGGGCAGACAGGCTCACTACAAAGAAGTCTATTGGCACATCACCCTTCCAGCTGGTTTATGGGACAGAAGCAGTTTTCCCTACTAGCCTTGGGATACCAGTAGTAAAGCTTATTCAAGAGGTCCAATCAGAAGAAGATAGCATGATAAGGAGAATTAATGAAACAATCCATCTTCAGCAAACAAGGGAGCAAGTTTATGACAGAGCTGTCAGAGTGCAGGAAAACATGAAGAGACAGTTTGACAAAAGAACCAAAGCAGCAAATTTCAAAGTTGGGGACAAGGTCCTAAAGTGGGATTCAAGAAGAGAGGATAAAGGCAAACATGGCAAATTCGATAGTTTGTGGCAAGGTCCCTTCATCATTCAAGCCACTGTGGGTCCTAATGCGTTTTTCTTGCAAGAACTTGATGGTTCCGAGCTGTTTGGGGGTCCTGTCAATGGCAGGATGCTCAAAAACTATTTCTGCTAATTCTCCGTTTCCATGTTTCATTTCCATTGTATATACCATTGCAAATTTTCATTTTCAGCAAAAAAGAGAAGAAATTGTCCAAACAAAAAAAAAAAACAGAATTAGAAGAGAGGTTCAGACATGCTCAAAACATGAACCTCTGAGGCAAAAGATTGGCTCTAATAAACTCAAAATCTGAGCCAAAAGGAACAAGAATAGCTGGTCCTAACAAGCTCAAAATCTGGATCAGCAGTGACAGAAGATCCAGCTCTAATATGCCCAAAATCAGAGTTGGAGTAAAGGAAAGAAGTGACTCAAACATGCTCAAAACCTGAGTCACAAGGAAGAAAGAAGGATGTCTCACAGTTGCAGAATTCCATGCCTTCACAGTTTTGTTGTCTTCAAGTTTCTGCCCAGCAAGTCAGACTGTCTAATCCTGGCTTGGCTGTGTTTAAATTTCCTGTCTTAGAATGTAGGGGAAGAAACCTGTTGGACAGTTTAATCCCAACAGGTAGTAGTTTAGGTAGAGAAATATATGAGGCCAACAGTCTAATCTGGCCTCATGGAGCAATAAGGGTAGAATTAGAATAGGTTTGTTTTTGTTTTGCAAAATAAAATGTAAAGGGTTTGCTAGCTCAAATGCACCCAAGGGAAAATTGTTAGAGTTCTAGTTTGGGTAGGTAGATAGGTTGGGAAAATGTTTCTGTTGTTTTGTATATCTAATATATTGTGGCAGCTAATCTAAAGAAAGAAGAAAGATGGCTTATAGCAGCAGGCATCTGGCCTACACCAAGAGATCAATTTCTGAATTCTTGACTCCTTCAAGAAGAAGCCATCCCCATGTGGAGCCACTATTAGCCCCCCTATGAAATTTTTGACAAGCAAATAGGGGGCTCAGTCATTTTTGAGTCTTCAAGGAATGCATTTCCTCTGAAAACATAGTCTCCTTGAAGACTCCTTGTGCCTTTTCCCTTTGATAAAGTCCCCTCTGCTGATTTCCCTTATAAAGCCTCTCTGCTATGTGAAGAAATGCCCGAAGGCCCCCTTTTCCCTCTTATTTCATTCCCCAAAGCCTTTATTTTCTCTCCCCTTTATCCCCCCTTCTTTCCCCATTTACCCTCCAAATCCCCTTTAAATTCCCCCTCTTACCCTTTGTTGGCCTTTTCTCCTCTTTATCCCTCTATCGTTCCCCTCCTTCACCTTTAAAATCCGTTAAAAGGGGCCAAAACCCACTTCCCGACCTTATTATAAGTCTAAGCCCCTTTCCCGCAGGCCCCTTTCAAACCACTTCCCCACATGCCCCCGCGCTGGGACCAAGCGCTTAAGTCCCCGGCGCTTATCGCAATCGGAACTATCGGCGGATGCATTTCCTTTGTTACAGACGAAAACCCCTGATGCGATTGTTTTAAACACATAAGTCCCCGCTCCGATCTGAACCCTTGATCCGCTTAGATCTGACGGCTGTCCGCTAATCGCAACCCTTGTCCGATTGCAATCGCAGCTTCCAGTGGTGCAGCCCCGATTGAGATCTCCCGATCAAATCTCAGCCATCCATCCTTCCGCAGATCCGACGGCCATCGCAACTCCCGATTCCCCGATCGCACTGCTCCTCCGATTACATCCCCACCGTTGATCTGTCCCGCGATCCGACGGCCAGCGCTCAATCGCACCCCCGCTCGATCGCTGATCGCAAGTCCTTCTCCCAACGCTCCGATTCAATCCTGACCGCCCATCCTTCCCATGATCAACGGTTATGGCTCAATCGCATTCTCCGCTCCAATCGCAATCAGAACTTTCGATCGCACCCTCCTTCTGCGTATTGCGATTGCGATCCCCCGATCCAGTCTGAGTCGTCCATCCATTCATATCCAATGGCCCAGATCTCATCGCTCCCCGCCTGTTTTCCCCCTCCGATTAAATCTCCACCATCCATTCCGTCGGATCCAACGGCTATCGCACAATCGCATCTTCGTTCGTGACCCTTCTTTCTCCCTGCCGATTGAATCCTAGCCGTCCATCCCTTCCAGATCTGACGGTTCAGGTTTAAATCGCCCTCCGCCTCCGCCGGGTCCCACATCTAATGCTCCGCTCCATTGTTCTCGTGCTTTCCTTTGTATTGCGCCCAAGTTTTAACCTTTGGGCCTTTACAATTTTAATCATTTCCCCTCCTTTCCATTGTTTCCCCGTTGCTCCACCACTGTTCTTCTGCCTTCGAAAGCATTTTTCCACCACCGCCCGATTTTACAGTTTCTTTTCACTATGCAGGTAGCACAGAGAGGCCATTCAACGGCCAAACGAGACAGCAGAGACAGATTTGTGGGATTCGAGCCTGTAATTGGAAATTTAAAGTGCAAATCCCCTGATCAATGGATTAAGATTCAATTTGAAGACTAAGAGCGCACCAGAAAGCCATAACTCCGCCACCTAATAGCAGAGCGCCTTTTCCTCCTGAGGTACACCTTCCTACAGCACCTCCATATCTCCTCGGGCCCTGAAAAGATTAATTGCGCTGTCCGAAATCCATTTAAGACAGTCAGACAGCAGTTAGGAAGTATGGACCGACCTGCAGATCTTTCAAGCAGTTCATTTATTCCAGAGTGGCTAGCACAGAGCTCCAAGCACCAGAAAGGACTTCAAAGAAATATCAGAGGTAAAAATCGGCCCGACAGAGATCTCCGAACCAGTCGCAGAGTACTCAGAGCGCCACATATAGCCATTAAGCAGTGTGGGCATGGACACTTCCGCCATTCTCTCTTAATGAGTCTCATTCATTTACTCATCTACTTCTGTCTCTTCCTCTTCTTCTATAAAAGATCCCCGAGAACGAATTGTAAAGGTTGTTTTTGCATTAGCAGTGAATTGCAAGCATTTTTGTCCCGGGCCAAGTTTCCTGTGTAACAGTTGAATGATAGGCTGAGGAATATGATGTATTCAGGCTGAATGTAAAAGCTTTGGGCAGTGATGTACCTGATTGGTGTTGTGTTTAACAAGATAAGCAGTTTTCATTGGATCCTGATCTACAGCAGTTGGTGATGTTTTTCTTATCTCTGTGTTTATTTCCATTTCATTTCATGTTCTTCTGACTGACATCTGAACGCATGACATAAGATTTACCCTTGTTAGGTACCTTATGTCCCAGCTCTCTCAGTCTTTAATTTTTTCTACTCATATGTGTATCTGAATATTGTTTTTAATTGACTAAACCAGTGTAGTGGATGATTATTGCCTGCTCTCTGATGTGCAAGTTGATAGAATCAGTGTTCAGATGTCTTTGTTAAGATTTAATTGAAAGAGGTTAGGAACATTGGGAGGTGTAAAGCTCGTCGCTGCCTCTTCATAACCTGCGCTTCCAATACAAACCTTTTCAAGACCCCTTGTGTTGCCTATGGTTTTTTCCAAGCAGGCCTGGAGTTAAATGACCTCTGGCCTGATCTATAGACGGAATCAGATGGTTTTCCACCCTTCATTCCCATTCCTTAGTGTTCCATCCCACCAATCAGTCTTTGAGATCCAAATGCTCTAGATGACTAGCCCAATTGAAGCTTACACATTGAACATAAGTAAATCCTTTCTTGACTCCATTGCCCAATGGCCTTGATGTTCCCTGAGTTATCTATTCGTGCCTAGCTTCCTTCTTTACCCATCCTTGTCTTATGGTGAAACCTTCCTTCCCGATTCTCAACAACCAAACTCAAACAATCAAACAAACAACCTTGAGCCTATAACTAGCCTAAAATCACAATTGAGAACTTCAAAGACATATATCCTTTGATAATCATAGAGAGATCCCTCTCTGGACCTAGGAGGGCTAGATCCTAAGGTCTGAAAGTGGTTCTATGTTGTCTCATCTTTTGGTCTCTGTCAACCTAGCCAAAACATGGGAACACCAACATAGAATATATAATTACTCAGAGTCATAACAGGAGTAAATATAGATCAGCTTACATGCCTGAGATGATGTTTATAATATCCCGAACCTATACCCTGATTGCCATAACTTGAGAAATGCTGAAGACAAGCCAAGACAGAAGAACAAGAGAATATGGCACAAGTGAGGGAAAAACCCCAAAATGGGGAAAACCCTTGAACAATTTTTCGTATTATTCAAATCAAATGTACAATAGAGAGAGAGAGAGAGAGCTGATAGAAACATTATTAACTTGCCAAGGTGCTGATTAGTATCATTGTCCAAATGCCAAAGACATGATTCAGAATTCTGCCTTTAAACATCAACAATCTTATTCTGTCCAGATTAGTGGTCAAATGTAGTCAAAGCTTTTCCTCAGTGCTGACCTACTTTAGATATGAACTGAGTTTTGGTTAGAGTATGATATGATACATTTGGTTGAATCAAGAGATTGGATTCTCGGTTCCTCCAATCGTGGTGATTTCGTTCTACAGAGGGAATTTGCACAAGGTTCACCACATTCCTGGTTGATGGCCCATCCGCAACCCTCCATCTCCCTTTTCCACTTCAAAATACTTCTAGACAAGCAAAACTAGGTGTTCAATAGGCTATATGTTCAAGATTCCATGGAGGAAGATTAAGCTAAAGGCATGGGAAACAATGGCTTCACCAAAGAAGATGACGACATGTGCCTTTCCAATTCAAAAATTAGCAAAGAAGTAGAAAAGAGAGCAAGAATACATTGATTACGACAAGGAAATCAAATCTCCTAAGATCTTAGGTGGTTGCCAGCCAGATGCTCTAGCACAGATGGATTGTGATGATCCAGTCATCCCTAAAAATTCTAGAGACCCAAAACGGGCCTGGGATTTGCCTCAAAAAGGGCCTGGGATTTGCCTGGACCCATATTCCCAAGAGTCTCAAAGCAAAGAAATTGGATCCTGAAGAGATGACCGTGCACTTAGACGAGCAGGATTAAGGCTTTGTTCTAGAGGAGAAGCTTCTAGAGGCTACTAAATCCACTCAAGAGGTAGCTAACAAAATTTTATTTTTATTGTTTAATTATAGGAATCGTTGCAAGAAACATTCCCATGAGGGACTTCTATTGGCTTAGGTGACGGGTCTGAATGGTAAATATTCTGCCAAAATGGTTTAGGGCTTTCGTGTTATGCCATTTGGGTGGCACGGACCATAGTGACAATGAAACCTAGTGGTTGGGATAAACTCTTCTGACCTCACTAGTGAACGAATCTTACCTTGGGTGTCCTAGGTTGATCAATTAGGCTTAATAGCATTCTCATTTGCTCACTATTTTAACTGTTTCTTTGTTTTCAATCCTTCTTTCTTTTCCTTTTCTCATAATTGTAATTCCTTGCTGCCCTATTAAGATTTTATGGTTACTAGTGGAGTGTATTTTTTCTTTTGGTGTCATTAATCTAGGATGTTGTAAACACATCTTTCTTTTCATATGTGAATTTTATTTAGCATGAAACAAGTGGAAAATAAACATTAAAATGGATTTTGCCCTGTGTGGCTTGACCTTTCAGGCATGGGAAAAGTAGATAAAGGATTATATTGACTATAGTTGATGTTGTTTTTGTGATTGATGATCTCAAGTTTAATGAAATGTATAGATTGAAAGATGGCATCATAGATCAAATGAAAATGGGATCTCAAAAGCTAAAAGAAAAGTTGATAGACTCAACCTAGAAAGTGGAGCAATCAGGCAAGAGTGTAAGATTTTGATCAAGATTCAATTAAAGCTATGCAAAACTGTGTTAATAGTGAATTCACCAAGGTTTTTTCTCCCAACGTAGGATCATGCTTGAGATAGAATCACCACAGGAGAGTTCTTAGGAATCCATTCTTGAAATTCTCTTAACTTGCTTGTACCCACACCATAGAGAATTCTAGGATGATGTTCCTTCCATGGAGCACTCTTTGATGCTCCATAGACATAAAATGATGCCACACTTAGGTTCTTGCCTAGCCATCTCGGTCAAATCTTTGTCATATTCGCCCAAAACAACATATTTTCCCTCAGGGCCTCAATCAATAATTTTTTTTTGAGACTTATGAGTTGCTTGTATAGCACTTATGAGATTCTTCAAAGAAACTTCAAGATTATTAAATGAATATTGTCGAAACCATTTATCTCACGTGAATGCAAGAAGTAAATTTTCCATAGACCCAAAGGAATCTACATATTCTTTCATCAAATGCTTTTTCTCAACTATTTGATGTTTACTCTCTTTTGCCACTTCTGGAGCTGATACCATTGCTCCCTAAGCCATTTTTGTTTTGCATTTGGGAAATTGATACTATTGTTTCTTGTTTCTAAAACAATAAATTGTGTATTCAACTCCTTCTACACTTTTTGTTGCTCTTTTTTGCAATCCTGAATGCATGTCCAAATTATGAGCCTTTCTATAGTTTCAAATTCTCATCCAAAGGAAATTTCAGATTATTTGCAGCTTGTTGATGCACCTTCCCTATTTGTTTCCACTCCATCTCATTCATCCTTCAACATCAACAGTGTAGGTTCATAACCCACTGAGATCATGCAGTGCTTCTTCACCATCAACATGTTCAACATATCCAGTAATCATTGTATTTCAGGAAAAGTTCCTCTGTTCAAACATATTATCAAAGACTAAGCATGCCTCTTCTATGCTGCCACATTTGGCATACTAGTCAATAATATAATTTGGCATACAGGTCAACAAGAGCATTCTCCACAAAAATATTTGAGTCCAGCCTAACTTTAATGATGATTATATGGAATTGCATCCTAAACTAGTGCATGCTGCAAAAGCAGTGGAAAAGGTGAAATTATCCACTTTCATCCCATTCTATTGCATCTGATTGAACAATTTGAGCGACTCCTCACAAAGACCATTCTGAGCAACAATTTGAGCGACTCCTCACAAAGACCATTGTGAGCATATTCTTCATAACAGAGAAGACCTTAACAAGTTGATCCTTCACCATAGCTAACATTTCTATATCCAACCTCCGAGCAACATAGCTCTAAGCTGACATTTCTATATCCAACCTCCCAACATCAAATTGGTTAACTCTTGATAATTCCCTAGTGTTAACCTTATGCCAAAATAGGGGGTAACACAAGCTCCAACTCAGAGATGTTCTCTTCTTGGGAGTGCATGAGAGTCTTAGAATTTTGTCATGTATATATGGGAATGGCCTCCCCTTCTAGTAAAAGCACCACACAATTTTGTGTTTTACAAAGCAAAAGACAAGTCCTCTATTTATAACAACATGAAATTGTAAATTTTTGTAGATGTTCTATGCTTGAAGCAACTTTACTTTTCTTACAGCAATCACACAGATAGTTAAGTAAAATGCTGATAGAACATATAAGTGGATCTTATAGAAGACAAACTAGAAACAGAAAAAATGTGATGGTGCGTTATGGTGGTCAACAGGATGCTTCAACCAGCAAAGTCTCCTTGATCAGCCAACCCAGAATGTGTCACAACAATCCTCCAATCAGCTACCGAGTCAACCCAAGTCAACTCCAGAAAAGTCAACGTTGTCCAGAAAAGTCAACGCAGGGCAGCAAGCTAAAAGTCAACGCAGCAACAGTTTAGTCAACCCTTTGACCTCGATTTCTGTGCCAATGTGTACGGCCTCCCAAAATCGAACTCTCCAACAATTTTCAACGCTTTCGGACCATGCGTTGACCAAAGTCAATGCTGGTCAAACTTCGTTGGAAACCCTAGCTGCAGAATTTTCTTCCTTCTTTTTGGCCGTACAGATTTGTCCTTCTTCTTCACACGTGCGGGCTGAAATTTTCCTCCAAGGAGCTCGTACTAAATCAGATGAGAGAAGAAGATGTGAGTTGAGTTGTTGTGAAATGCTCTCCAACTTTGCCTGTATTTATATCCATCATTGGAGTGTGTGACACATCTGCTGGGGGTGTAAAACCTTAAGGCCGACCTGCACATATAATTTATTATAAATAATAAATTCAAAATAAATGTTCTGTTCATCGGATTAAGATATATTTTATATGGATTTTACACCTCTCCGAAAGAGGAATCCAACAAAAATATTAGCCACTTAATCT
>CM076583.1:106261961-106412413 GCA_034641835.2 Pinus albicaulis
GAGGAGAATAAAGTAGCTAAAATAAACACCAAGGGTGTGACTAGAGCCCAGCTCACTTGATTAGTCATCTTTGACTCTAGTCAACAGCGCTGCCCAAGGAGGAAGAGGCTTCATAGAGAAGTTGCGCAGTTTTGGAGGGAAGAGATTCACATGAGGGTGGAAACCCTAATTGGTGGGACCATGGTGTAGAAGAGTTCTCTCACTTTATATGGAGGAGATGGCAACCCATTTTAATTATGTTATGTTTTAGAGTTTCAGACTTGGGTCTGCAAAGCTTTCATCCCTAGGCTTTTTAGCAAGGTGATGGTGCCCTCGGGCACTAGGGTGTTCCCGGTCGGGAATCCATACCTCTTCCTCAAGGAAGAATGAGGATTGAGCTACATTTCCTCAATCTGGCATTGGCCACAGCTACATTCATCTTCTACAGCGTTATTTCTGCAGCAGAGAGGACATTGTGTTGTTGGGTGCAGCAAGAGAGGAACTCATGGAGTCTCTCTTGTCTTGTTTTCTTCAGTGGAGGAGTGATCCACTCATTGGAGGAGCTGCAAGGAGGATTCTCGGGCTTGATTTAATATCAGTGGAATGAGGCCACACTTCCATCATCTCCCACTGCGAAGTCTATGGAGGAAACTACATTATTTTGGAGGAGGCAGTGAGAGAGGGGTTTCTGTGCTTCAAAGGAGAAGTGTTTTTGAGACAAAGGGATCAGCCCTTTGCTTGGAGACATTATCAGAGGAGGGCATCTACATTTTAGATCTGCCATGGCCTCATTCATATTTTTTCTCAGTTTTAGTGACAACTCAGTTGTCACATTTTGGTTTGCTCCATCATTTCTAGCAATGTTCATAGATTGGCTAGAAATCTTGTATTTCAGCCCATCTCTTTGCTATTGGGATATTTTCTTGTATCCTTCAGCATCATTATCATTTTTTACACATTTATCAGCTACTATTCTCTTAATTACTGCGCATACATGGTCCTCCGGCATTTTGTGTAGCTGCAGCAACATTTGTATTTCAGGGTGTAATCATTGGAGATTGATTCCCATTGTCTAAGGGGTTCATTCCTCGTGATATTTTTGTTTATTGTTTATGATATGATAATATAATGATGGATTCATACATTTCCCTCTTATGGTGTATTTCATATTTGCATAGTTACTGGTTATGTTCATGTATTGTTGTAGCTCTCTCATTGAGCCTTATTTTAGAGACCTATATTGGGGAGATCTGAATAACCCATATAGAGTTATTTCTTTGAGCTCATATTATGCATAGGAGTTGTATGATGTGTGTTCTAAGGCATCCCAGTAGTGGTTTGTCTTATTTTTGCAGCAGTTTCATTATACAACATCCTCAAGGACCCTATAGCAGAAATTCCTGAGGTGGAATATTGCATATCCATAGACATAGTCTGTGAAGGGCCAGCTAGCCTCAGGATTTCTCCCTTCATTAGAAGGAGTCATATCCTGTAAATTCCCCAACATTCAATCTCTGAAATGGACTTTTGATAGCTCACTGAAGAAGAAATTGGAATATCTTAAGATATTCACGATGGAGCAGAAATTTCCAGATTTGGAATATTACAGTGGTATCAGAGCATGATCTTGGCTCAGCCTGTGCCCAAGGTCCATTTCCATCAGCAAGAGGAGATTCTCTCCAAGGAGAGGATATTGACAGAGGAAACAAGGAAAGAGGAATGAAGGAAGAGAAGTTTTCCCTTCTTCTTTTCCAGACCAATGAGGAGATCATTGAAAATCTTGATGAAAGGGAAAAGTGGAAGATTTTTTGAGAGGGTTTGTTGATGAGACAAATCCTAGATATTTTACATGAAGGGTTTTGGCATTAAGCCACACATGCAGATCCACACCGCAGTCCTTAGTTCACTTGCATTGCAAGGGAGTAGAGGAAGAAATGAGGCCATGGGAGGAGCAGCACTGCAACTCAAGGTATGGCTCATCATTGTTGGTTTGAAGGTTCCATTTTTCATTTTCATGCAAATGCAAAAACATGTGATGCATTCACTAAGGGTTTGATGGAAAAACTTGGTGAAACTCATTGTGTCATAAACACAAACACTTTGCATACATTGGAAAGAACCAAAAGCGCTGTCACATTTGGAGGAGATCCATCACCACATGGAGATGAAAGGGGAGCCATTGCTTCCACTAGAGGAGCCCTTGTGTCTTTGCAAGCAGTTCCAAATATTTTTATGTGTGGGTACCAAGACACAATTCCAGAGCCATATGTAGCATTTGTTGGGGATTTTGAGATGGAGAAAGAAGAGTAGAAGGATCGGCATGAAGGGATGATGAACATTCTCCCTTATCTATTTCAAAAATTTTCTACACATGGGAAAGAGACTGCACTGTGCAGAGGAGAGAGGGACAAATTAGTCCACTCATACATGCAGTCTATTTCAGATCTTGATGTCTCACTTTCGAAGGCTTTCCACCCAGGAGGCCACTTGATCTAGAGATGATGAGAGGAATTATGCTTCTTGGTTCACTACTCTTGGATTCCGAAGAGTTGGAGACATGGGAGGATTCCATCACAATGCAGAGAGTTTGGGGATAAGCTCATGGAGGAGGGGTACACTCTCTCATTTTCAGTCTCAGCCATTCTCATCAGTTTTACTGTGCAGATAGAGTTGTTGTATGGATAGAGGATAGCATCTTCATGATGCAGGATGGCTGCCCCATAGATTCTGTGAGAGAGATGATACTTCCTTTGAGGAAGGACTCTTTCATGCATTGGAGTAGATGGAGGCCACTCATGCTTACATTGCCTAGGATCGGGAGATTATTTGGAGATGATAGTCTCTCATGGGAGGCTCATTTTCAGAGAACATTTCTATTTGAGCATGAGCAGCTGCATGATGGCATGGCAGCAACTTGGAGGATGACTTTGGCATGAGGGGATGTCAAGGTAGCAGGCAGCTGCGTGATGGAGCCCCATATTGCAGAATACCAGCGCTGTCTATGTGGAGGATTGATCCATGTTGGAGGACTCGGCTTTTGGTTGAGTGGTCCCAGGATCTGGGTGCATGCATGATTCTTGATGACCGGGAGGATGATGATAGATACATGGCTGATGATATGGTCATCTATTGTTATGGCAGGATCTTCTTGACTAGAGTTTCTAGTCTCAAGGAGAATTTTTTGCATGCAGCACATGAGGACTTCCTAGTTATGCACTTGGATGCATACTTTTCCTTGCTAGAGGAGTTCACTTTGGAGGGCATTCATCATGATCTTCATCAGCATATGGATAGATGCATAGCTCGGTTGATTTTGGAGAGGTTGGCACAACCATTCCCTTACTCATTGGAGGAGAGGGAGAGCATTCAGTTGAGCCATTTCAGCTCAAGAGCTCTAGTGCATGATGGAGGAGGTATAATCTCATATTTTGTATTGTACTTCTTTTCGTTGATTGAGGAGCATGATTTATCAAGGAGGCTTGTTCCTTCTTTCATTTTTCATGAGGATGTACTTACAGCTACTTGTAGCCTTGATTTTGGCTAATTTTGTGATGGTTGTGGGGGTAGCCACATGATTCTTGGTGTGCACCATTGGCACCAATTTGTATTTTTGATGATTCCATATTGTGAGGAGTTTGTGGCAGAAAACAAGTGGCTAGTTCAGCACTTGTTATTTTTATTTTGAGGCAGGCCAAGGAGGCATTGCGCAGGTTCCATGAGTGGAACTTTGAACCACTCTCCGGTTGTCATTCGGCAACTTGTTTTTATTGTATATTGCTCCATGTATTTCTGATGTTTGTACACTCATGAGGAGCATTATTTGGAGATTATTGTATGTACATCCCATTGGGAGCATGATTCTCCCCATTGCATATGATTATCTTGTAGGAGATACCATGGGCAAACCATGATTGCCACATTGCTACTTGTACCTTCTTGTGGGAGGGACCACTTGGAGAATTTGCAGAGGCGCTTCATGGTTGGATTTATTGATGGGGTAGCTTGGGCCATTCTTGGAGGCAATACCATTTCAGCCCAAGGACAGAGGCAGCCCCATGCACCACTTCAAATGGAGAGAGAGCCATCATGGGAAACCAAAACAACTCTTCATTCAGCCCCAACACATTGCAGCAATCAGGGGTGAGATTTTCATTTGGATGATTGCATGGATGAAAGGATCATCATTGGGAGTAAAATTTTCCCATGCATATCATCACTCCTACCTTAAGGAGGCCTTAGCATAGCAAGAAGGATTTCCACTACACCTTGTATCTTTCCATGACGAGCATTGTTGACAGCTTGCATACTTGGGAGAGAGCATTGGAGGACAGATTCATTGCAGCATATTTGAGCAGTGGTGGGACCATTGATGAGGAGGCCACAAGAGAAGAAGGGGGAGAAAATTTGTTCTCTCTATGCAGTTTCTTGAGGGAAAGCAACATGTGGGAGGGGAGGACTGTAATATTCCCAATTTTAGCCTCAAACTAAAATGGAATATTATAGTTGCACATTTTATTTTATTTTAATAAAATGGGCAAGGAGACACCTTAGCCCCTTTTAAATGAAGAAATAACACTCCTCATGTGAAAAGGAGTAGAATAAAGCAGCTGAAATAAACACCAAGGGTTTGAATAGAACCCAGCTCACTTGATTAGTCATCTTTGACTAAAGTCAGCAGCGCTGCCCAAGGAGGAAGAGGCTTCCTAGAGAAGCTGCGCAGTTTTGGAGGGAAGAGATTCACATGAGAGTGGAAACCCTAATTGGTGGGACCATGGTGGAGAATATTTCTCTCACTTTATATGGAGGATATGGCAGCCCATTTTCATTATGTTATGGTTTAGAGTTTCAGACTTGGGTCTGCAAAGCTTGCATCCCCGGGCTGTTTAGCAGGGTGATGTTGCCCTTGGGCACTAGGGTGTTCCCAGTCAGGAATACCTACCTCTTCCTCAAGGAAGGATGAGGATTGAGCTACATTTCCTCAATTTGGCATTGGCCATAGCTGCATTCATCTTCTACAACGTTATTTTATCAGCAGAGAGGACGTTGTGTTGTTGGGTGCAGCAAGAGAGGAAATCATGGAGTCTCTCTTGTCTTGGTTTCTTTAGTGGAGGAGTGATCCACTCATTGGAGGAGCTGAAAGGAGGATTCCCAGGCTTGATTTCATATTAGTGGCATGAGGCCACACTTCCATCATCTCCCACTGCGCAGTCCATGGAGGAAACTGCGTTATTTTGGAGGAGGTAGTGAGAGAGGGGTTTATGTGCTTCAAAGGAGAAGTGTTTTTGAGACAAAGGGATCGGCCCTTTGTTTGGAGACATTATCAAAGGATGGCATCTACATTTCATATCTGCTATGGCCTCATTCATGTTTTGTATCAGTTGCAGTGACAACTCAGTTGTCACATTTTGGTTTGCTCCAGCATTTCTAGCAATCTGCATAGATTGGCTAGAAATATTGTATTTCAGCCCATGTCTTTGCTATTGGGATATTTTATTGTATCCTTCAGCATAATTATCATTTTTTACACATTCAGTAGCTGCTATTCTCTTAATGACTACGCATGCATGGTCCTCCGGCATTTTGTGTAGCTTCAGCAACATTTGTATTTAAGGGTGTAATCATTAGAGATTGATTCCCATTGTCTAAGGGGTTCATTCCTCATGATATTTCTGTTTATTGTTGCTGATATGATAATACAATGATGAATTCATACATTTCCCTCTTATGGTGTATTTCATATTTGCATAGTTATTGGTTATGTTCATGTATTGTTGTAGCTCTCTCATTGAGCCTTGTTTTAGAGACCTAGATTGGGGAGATCTGAATAACCAATCTAGAGTTATTTATTTGAGCTCATATTATGCATAAGAGTTGTATGATGTGTGTTCTAAGGCATCCCATTATTTTTTTGTCTTATTTTTGCAGCAGCTTCCTTATACAGCGTCCTCAAAGACCCTGTAGCAAAAATTCCCAAGGTGGAATATTGTATATCCATAGACAGAGTCTGTGAAGGGCCAACTAGCCTCAGAATTTCTCCCTTATTTGGAAGGAGTCACATCATATAAATTCCCCAACATTCAATCTCTAAAATGGAATTTTGATAGCTCACTAGAGAAGGAATTGGAATATCTTATGATATTCCCGATGGAGCAGAAATTTCCAGATTTGGAATATTACATAGACATGCTCAAGGATTGTGAAGTTGCACAACTCAAGAGGTTAGGGGTTAGGAATGAGCCTTGATACTATGTATTTTTTGGTTCAAGAAGGCCAAGGCTTGTCATATGCATATTTGAAGGGCTCAAGAGGTCAAGTTAAGGGCTTGAGGCTTGAGACTGAGCAATGTGCAAAGGAGACTGGTTCAAGGCAGGGAGTTCACAGTTTTGGAGCTCAAGGGACAAGACTGACAATTGAGACTGCAGAGTGTGCAGTATTTTGAGGTATGGATAGTTCATTATGTAGTTCCAAGAGGGAATAATGATGCTTGAGGAAGACTACACAATGCACAGTTAAGGAAGGCTCAGTGATGCCAAATTGCTCAATCTGGAATTTTTCTAGATTTGGCTAAGTGTGGGATTAGTGAGGCAAAAGTGAACAGTGATAAGACTTGAGTATTATCACACACTTAGAATACTCAATCACACAACATATATCACCCATAACACATGAACAACATACTTTCCTCAATGCAGTGAAATTGTGATGGCTTACCCAAAGTGCAACACTAAAAAATACACTTTGCGACAACAATGACAACACTTATGCGACAGTGATTGAAATTTGGAAATGAGTGTGATACATGTATACATCATAATAATAACTCATTAACAAAAATATTTTCCCTTGGAACAAACCAAAACTAAATTTATACGATGTATGTCTCTTGCCATGCTAAAATACGACACTTTCATTTTCTTTCAAACGGAACAAGAATACTTAAAGAAAACACATGTGATGACTCTTAATACTTGTGAAAATAGTATAAAAAATTCAAATTAGGCTCTAAAATTTGGATGTAGACCAAAATTTTGGAGGGTGTTGTCGCAGTGGAAATACTTGGCGACACACTAGTATAATTCCAATTTCTCTGCCTTGGTTAATTCTTTTGTGAAAGGTATAGTTCCTCAGGGAGTATTTATTCATTGTTTAGATCACTTTGGTTTCCCCACTTATCTCGTGCATAAACATAGTCCCCTTTATACTTTCTTGGTTGAACACAAAGATCGATCCAACCATATTGCAATGTTTCGAATCAAGAGAAGGGTAATGTTATTCATGAGCTTTGGATTTTCAAAGTATATTCTTTCATCTCTAGTGTTACTTCGTTACCATCCAGCCTCGAAATTTCCCAGACGGAGTCACTTAAATAACACAAAAATTTATCCGCTTCCAGTGAACCTGGACAATACCCCAGTGGATTTTCTTGCTTTACCTCCCTATATAGGAAGCCTTTCTCTTCTTTCACCCTTTATTTATTTATTTTATATAAGACTTGCATCGACGCTTATTCATTTCATGGGAAGAAGAGGGATCCTGACTTATTGAGAGAAAAATAGGTTTTTTCTTCAGAGAAGCATATGTAAAACCTTTGATATTAGTTTTATCATTTAGATTTTCCCCTTGTCCTTATCTACTTGATCAAATTAGCATGGAAAACACCAAAACATAAATAAATGAGTATAGGAATGAGGTTTCTAGAATAGGAACATATATCATGGTTTGACACAAATATTTTCTTATGCAAGGATCTTATTTTTCGTCAAAACATCATTGAAAAAAAGGTGTAACCAAGACGAATAAGAATAATTGAAGTTTAGCCAAATGTTGGAATGTCACGTGACTCTTTTCAATTCCTCCACATACATTGGAGCCAACAAACACACTTGCACACTGCACTTATTTGCATGAACAAAAGGAAACAAAATGAAAACATTGAACATGAAAAATAAACAGAAACAACAGACTATGTACATAGGGTAGGGCACAACCCTAGAATTTCATTGAAAATATTGTTTCAAGTCTTGCCCATTCATAGGAAGTATTCCTTTCTAAATATTGGAGACGATAGCATGATGTCCAAGATTCCCATGAAAAACATACGGTATGCTCCACAGGGATTGAGACTTAGTGTGTTTCCCCTTATCTTCATGGGCTTTATCCCACTTTAATACCAGGTCACCCACATTGAATTCACTTTTCCCCGCAAACTTCTTCTTAAACCATCTCTTGATACTTTTGGGGTTCCTGAGTTTTGATAGATTGGCTAACCAAAAGACAAGACAACATCAGAACCAATATTTAGAGTTCCAGGATCTAGTCCTCCTGTTCTGAGAGAGGGATCTCTCAAGTGTTTTGCAAATATATATCTTGTTTTCTTTTAATTATTGATTTTAGACTAGTTATTAAGTGCAAGTTGTTTTGTTTTGTTTGTTTGTTTGGTTGAATTAGTATAGCAGAACATGAAAGGTATAGGTAGTATAGATGGAAAGAAGAAGTATCGGTTTCATTGGACAATGGAGTCAAAATGAAGTTGGTAACAGGCTCATAAAGGGATATGGGATATCAAAGGGGAAATCTAACTTGGCCACAGGATCCTTTAGTTTTTGTGAATGAGATGGACATCAATGATTTGAAAAGAGAGTTTTAATTCTCAACAAAGGGAAATTAAAAACATAACTTGAACATAAAGAGGTATTTGATAGACAGGGCTAACCATGAATTCTACAAACCACACTTTAAGAAAATAATGACTTCAAGACAACTTTTAAAATGAAATCTAAGATTCAGGAGCACATCTTATTTCCTCAAATATTTTATTTCAAAGGAGTTAGAAAACATGAAAGATTCACTGATAATTGCAGTCATAGAAGAGGGATCACCTAACACATCTATGATTACAACTATAAATACCTTTAAAACAATTATTTAAGCAGTAACAAAGGGTATGATCAAAACAGACCTCTTTGGAAAACTATAAAAAATGGTACTTCAAAGGGAAACTTCAAAAACAACTTTCAAGTGGCAACAGACAAGCAGGGAAAACCATAAATCATGCTGGAACCAACTATTTGAACTATTTGAGAAATAAATGAGCATAAGGGTTCAAGATAATGATTAAAAACTCTAAAATTCATCATCAGAAGAAAACATGAAACAGTGAAGGATAAACAGGTCTAAGGTGCTTCCAGGAGTCATTTCTTAGCCTAAACTTTTCACCCTACTGTAGTAAGAATTTATGGAACAAAATGAAAACAGGAAAAACAACAGACAGTTCAGAATACATCACCAACAGCCAAGCTCAAGGATCCAATGATAGATCCTTCTCAAGAACAAGCATGTCACAACATCATCAAGCTTCCAAGACTTCAATTTCTTCCTCAACTTCAGACAGACTATGTATTATTTCAAAGAGTTCCAATGTTACAACTAGTGACCAACCAACAATCAACCATCTTCTTCAAAAATATTTACAGAAGAAAGAGGAGGTGGAAGAGTTCTAGGGTTAGATATCATTAATTCTATACTAAATGCAACTCCTAGCCTTGAAAACTATGCAAGGCATAAGGCAAGAAAGCATTCAATTTACAACCCTGTTTCATTAACTTTGTTTTCTGCTTTTCAGGCTTAATGGGTGAAAAAGATTGACTTTAAGGATCTTTTTATCTTTTACAATAACTTTGCTGTCAGTGTGAAATATTTGATTTCTCTTGCAATAATTGTTAGCAGCCTTTGGCCCTAATGTTTTCTAACTAAGATTTGATCTAGGTATTCCTTTGAGGCAGAGAGGTTACAAGTGGCAATATGGTAGCTGGGAATTCAATTAGCCCCTGTGATGTGGCATTCGAGGCTTTTCTAGAGATCTTTCTTCATTCTGTGGATTAGGCCTTTGACATTCAATTGTGCCTTGATCCTTTCAAGCTTTGATTATATCTTTAAACCTTTGATTATGCTCTGATATTCATCTTGACACTGATATTCCTTCATTTAATTAACTCTGACTATGTTTGTTGTTTGTAGGTGCACAGAGGGTTTATTGGAGTTTTTGTTTAGAAAGTCGATAATCATGACTTATCGATCTTCTAAAAACATGTAATTATCACTTTAAAACCCTTTAATTTGTATCAAAGGCTGTGAGGATCGTCATCCTAGCCAATAACACAGTAATTATCTGCTGGATGGTTTTTTAACTTGAACTTCATTAAACCTGCATAAAAACAAACAAACGTTATTTAAATCCTGCGAAAATTGGTTTAGAACTGCTTAGGAGGGTTTGTGGAAGCGTTTCGGAGCAGTGAGGATGGAGGAATTTGCAGCGGAGAACGGATTTCTATGCCAAAACAAAGACCCAGGATTTAAATTTAAAATATGGCGTGAATTGGGAAGAAGCGGTTTCGGGAAAACCATCAGTGGTTTTCGCGCAGCATTTGGGGGGGTAGGCCGTATTAACTTTTGGAACATGATACGACTCATCGCTCGACGCGTGGCAAATGAAAACTGCTTTTATCGCACAGAAGTAGCGCACTGTGGAGGGGGGGTGAAAATCATGCGATATTGATCGTTGACCGTTGGATTGGAGGCTCCAGATCCAACGGTGCGGGTTGAGCGCGATGGATGAAGAGATGCGGGGTAAAAGTGTATGTGGGGTCCATGGTGAAGTAACGCTTTTGTCGCGTAGTGGACAGGTGTAATAGGCTATCGGGTTAAGTCCTGATCGTCAGAACTCTTTAATGGATGGTTAGGATTGAAAGAAGGAGAGGATATATGGATGGAGGAAAAGGTAAGGCGGGATGGATGGGCGAAAGAATGCAGCCCGATGGCCGTTGATTTGTAGAGATCAACGGTCTAGATTTGTTTTAAATCATAACATCGGGGTAATGGAAAAATAAAGAAAAGTAAGGGTTCGGGAAAAGTTTTCAAGTCTTTTAGCGCCCAATTGCGGGGCTTTAGGACGCATGGAGGAAATGGCTTAAGGTAATAAGCCCTCGGGGGCTTAATGCCTTTGTAATGTAAAAAGACTGTTTTTAAAGCCAAAAATAGGGTTTTTAAGTTTAAATGGGGGTTTTGATAGGCTAAATCAGGGTTTTAAAAGCCAAATCAAGGGGAGATATAAGGTTTAACAGAGGGTTTAAAATGATTTGGAGGTTAGATGAAGGTTTTTATGGATGAAAAATGGAGAATGAAATAGAGAAGTGTGATGATGAAAAAATGGAGTTTTAAGCAGTCTTTCTCTTGATAAAACAGCAGGTACTTTAGGGCTAATAGTGAAACAATAGTGAAGATTAACTCAAACGGTAATAATCATCATAAAACCTCAAAAGATGATAATTTTTCAAAGGGAACTATCTCTTGAAGGTTTAAAAGAAAAGCTTAGCCACCACTGAGTATGAAAGAATTTATAGGTGGCTAACAATGGCTCCACTTGGGGAGGACAGCTGGTTCTTTAGGTGTCCAAAACCTCAGCTATTGATCTCTGGCTTTTCAGTAAACCAGTGTCTTCATCCATTGGGCAACAATTTTATTTTCTTTTAGCTAACCTTTCTTTGATTTGATAATCTCTGCAGCAATTTGAAACAATGGAATTCTGTCAAAACAACATCTCTACCTACCCAATCCTAATGATCCTAACATTTTTTACTCTTTCAGAGTGCATTTGGACTAGCAAAATCTCTTCATCAACATTTTATTCTTTTGAAAAACAGGAAACTAATTTATTTCTACTTTTATTTCACCATGAACTTAGTTTAAAAATTTGAGTTCATAAATTCTCTACCTAACTACTATCTGTCAGGATTAGACTGTCTGAAAAACCTTTATTCTCTAAATTCTAAAACAGAAAATTTAAAAGCAGCCAAGCCAAGATTAAGCAATTTGACTTGTTGCAGATCTATGGCATAAAAACAAGCTTCACATAGATTTTATTTGCAGAAAATTAAAACAAAATGGTGAAGGCTTAAGATCTGAAAACTAAAATATCCTTCATTATTTCTTCAGTTCTGTTTTGAATTTGTTTGAGTTGTGTTTTCTCTATCCTAATCTACCTTACTGATAAGCCAAGGTTGTGTTGTTTGGCTGATCTAATTCACCAACCTATCAGCAATAAATTGAAAATCTAATTAGTCATGATTAGGCGGTATGACTAACTAGAAGTGTGTTTTTAGGAGTGGCATTTGAGCTTGCACACTTTCAGACTTTGTCTCTCTTTTTTGGTATGGGGTTGTACCTTTCTTTTTTTTATCTGCCCTCTTTTATTTTCTATTGTTTTTGTATTTTATTTTTCTAACTTTGAATGCAATGTTCAGACAATGATAATTTACAATGGAAAGTAAAAAGCTTTGAAACTCATGACTCTTGACAGAAGTAATGCTTGAGCATCCTGCCATTGACAGGACCTCCATATAAGTCTTCTCCATTCAATTCTTTCAGGAAAAATGCATTATGACCCCTCTCAGCATGAATAATATAGGGTCCTTTCCACATATTTTCAAACTTGCCATGTTTTCCCTTCTCTTCCCTTCTTGAATCCCATTTAAGAACAACATTTCCAATTTGGAAATTATTTTCCTTAGTCCTTTTGTCAAATAGCTTCTTGATATTTTCTTGGACCAGCTATGTTCTTTCATAGACTTCTTCTCTAGACTGCTGTAAATGAATTGTTTGGTTGATTCTTCTCTGCATATCATTCTCTTCGGTTTGCACTTCTTGAAGAAGTTCCATGACTGGAACTCCTAATGATGTTGGGAAGACTGCATCCATGCCATAAACCAGCTGATAGGGGGACATATTTATTGACTTATTAGTAGTTAATCTATCAGCCCATAAGGCATGAACCAGCTTACTGTGCCATGATTTCTTATTTTTCTCCAATAGCTTTTTGATGATATTGATGAGGCTCTTGTTGGAGGATACTGCTAATCCATTTCCTTGGGGATAGTAAGCAGTAGAATGGCCTAAGGTGATGTGGTATTTGTAGTAGAAATCAATCATTCTTTTAGACTTGAAGGCAGTAGCATTATCTGTTATGATTTTTCTGGGACAACCAAATCTAGATAGGATGTTTGTTTCCAGGAACTTGATAATGACAGAGTCAGTATCATTCCTAGAGGGTATGGCTTCTATCCACTTGGTAAAATAATCAGTGCCAGTGAGGATCCACTTATGCTGGGCTGATGAAGATGGTTGAATTTCCCCAATAAAGTCCAAGCCCCACTGTTGGAAGGGTGCCTCAACACAAATAGGATGTAAAGGTAAGGGAAGGAGTTTTCTTTTGCCATAAAGCATTTGACACTTATGGCAAGACATGACTAACTTCTGAGTATCTGAGAAAAGGGTGGGCCAAAAGTGGCCAGACCTGAGGATTTTATTAGCTGTGGTCTTCCAGTAGAGGTGTCCCCCACATTCTCCTTCATGCAGCTCATGCATAATTTTTACTGCATCATCCTCAAGTAAACATTTAATAAAAATTCCAACAAAATTTTTCTAATACAATACCCAATCTAATATGCAATAATTTAACGCCTTATATTTCAAAAATCTAGCTTTAGTTTTAGACAAAGAAGGAGGGGCATTCAAATATAAAAGTACATATATGATATCAACATACCAAGGTGAATTCAGAAATGTTTCTTCAATGAAGGGAGCAGTGAATTCTTCTATCTCTTCCAAAACATCCACCATGTTCATATCTAGTGCTTGGAAGTTTGACTCAACCATGAGTTTTTCTAATCCCTGCCCTTTAATTAGTTTGGTGGGCCTGATTTCTAAGTCATATTCAAGAATAGTAGCAATCCATTTTCCCCTTTTACCATCAGGGTCTTGACTTAGAATATTCTTAACAACAATATGTGGAACAAAAGCAATTATGTGAGAGTGTAAAATGTAAACTCTAAAGTATTTTAATGCTTTCACTAATGTTAAGGCTTGCTTCTCCATAATATTATATTTGAGGGGAGAATCTCTTAAGGCCCTAATAAAAAAGGATATTGGTTGTTCCTGCCCCAAGTCATTCTTTTGAAGTAACACTGCAGCTATTGTATGCTCAGATGCAAAAGAAAAGATATAAAAATGTTGGTGAAAACTGGACTAATCAGGACTGGTGTTTGAGTGAGAGCTTGTTTAACCAGTTCAAATGATTGTTTATATTGTTTGGTCCATTTAACACCTACCTATTTCTTAAGCATGTTTGTAATGTCTCTTAATAGCTCAGTAAGGTTAGGGATAAACCTCCTCAAAAAATTTATCTTCCCAATGAAAGATTGTAATTCTTTGAGGTTCCTAGGATGACTGATTTTCAATATGCCATCAATCCTTTTAGGGTCTACTTTGATTCCCTCTTCTAAAATAATGTGACCAAGAAGTTTACCTTCTTGGAGACCAAAGAGTGTCTTTTTGGGATTCAAAGATAAGCCAAATTTCCTACATTTCTCAAAAACTTTTCTTAAATGAATCAAATGTTCTTCATCAGTTTTAGAGAAAAAAGTTATGTCATCAAGGTAAATGATTATAAAATAGCCTATGTCTTTTAAGAAGGCTATATCCATGGTCCTTTGGAAAGTGGCCCCTGCATTCATCAAACCAAATGGCATTTTGACATCCATAAAGGTGCCCCAAGGTGTAGTAAAAGCAGTTTTGTGTTGATCACTTGGGAGCACTAACACCTGATTGTAACCTGAGAACCCATCCAACAGTGATATTCTCTTAGACCCAACTACCCTTTGAAGTATATGGTCCATCTTGGGCAAGGGGTAGTTGTCTTTCAGGGAGGCTCTATTTAGATTTCTAAAGTCAATGAAGCCTGATTTCCCTGTCTTCTTCCTAACATAAACTAGGTTTGACACCCATTCTGAATATCTAAGGGATACGATAATCCCAACATCATACATTTTCTCAATTTCTTTCTTAACTAAATGCAATAAAACAGGGTTTATCCTTCTTAGTTTTTTTTTGAAAGGTTTCTGATTTTCCTTAAGAGGAATTTTGTGTTGGATGATGCTAGTGTCATAAGATTTCAGATCTTTGTATCCCCAAGCAAACACATCTCTAAATTATTTGAATAGCTCTATGTATTGCAATTTTATGTGGGATGGGAGAGTTCTAGACAGTTTGATCATCTTGGGTTCTGTTAGGCTGCCTATGTTATGTTCCTCTACCTCTGTTTCCATAGGATCCATTCTTGGTTCTTTGGCTACATCATTATAGTCAAACAGTTGTTCTAATGGTGTGAGACCTCTTGGAATTGTATCATTTTTGAATTGTAAAACTTCCAAGTTTCTCTGGTCTGCATTGTCAATTAATTCTGCTTCAAAAATATTTTGACAGTGATTTATATCTGCAGAAAATGTCACTTCTGTTTCTGGGATTTGTTCATTTTCTACACAGTTTTGTTCATGGCTGGTTTTTAATGCAGGTATGGAAAAATCATTTTCTGATTTTAGGAAATCATCTATGTGTTTGTCAGTGTCAAACACTTGCCACTGGTCCTCATTGTCAAGCACTGTAGGCCTGTTTTTGACCTTTATGTTAAGATGTTCATTTATCTGAGGTACTTGGCAATTGCTGGCATTGAAGGCAAGTTCATTTTCTAGATGATTTTGTGCTCTTGGAATGAAAATGAATTAATATTTTTCAAAGGTCTTTAATAAATCAAGGGTAACATTTCGATATTCTCTAAATCTTGGGTTTTTAGCTGAATATTCTCCTTTGATTTGTCTTATGATAAGTTCAGAATCTCCTAGGATTGATATTTTTTGGGCTTCTAATTGTTTAAGCAACTGTAAGCCAAGGAGAAGAGCTTCATATTCAGCGATGTTATTTGTGCATGGAAAATCTAGTTTTTATGAATAACCCTAATTTGTATTTTGAATCCATACACCTACCCCTGCACTTGTTTTATTACAAGACCCATCAAATTTTATTGTCCAAAGTATTTCTGCCTCATTTTCATTTTGTTGTTGCTGTTGATTGCTAATGTTTTGTATTTGATTTGAGGGAATTTTTTATTGTTCTGGTAAAATGATTTCTTCTTTGTTTTCCTTTTATTGCTGAGTGATTTGATCTTCATTGTACAAGATAAAGGAATCTAAACTTGATTGAATGGAATAGATTGGAGAGTTGTTTGGTTTATCTATGTTGCTGACCATGTATTTCATGTGGGATTCCCTATATAATATTATGTTTTGGTTAAAAACTGGGATGGTGGCCTAAGACATGTCCATTTGAAGGCTCCCCTGAAGTTTGGATCCCCATGATCTTGATAAAAGCATGTCATACTTTGGGGGAATGTCAGCTACTACTATGTCCATAACTAGACTCTTGGCAAGGATCTGAGATAAGTTTACACATAAATATTTGATTAAACCCAAGCATTTGACTCTGCTTGAATCAAAGGAATATAGATCTTTGTATGGTTTAGTAATTTTTAATCCTAAGCTTTCCATTACTACTTTGGGCATAAGATTATGTGAAGCTCCTGAGCCTAACATGGCATTGTGTAATATCCTATAATGTATATTCAAATTGACATAGAAGGGAGGGACAGCTCCTTCTTGGTATTTTCCTTCAACTTCTGGACCAAACAACAACTCAGGTTTGTCATCTGTCAAGTTTAACGTATCGGTGTCACTTCCTAAGTTCAAAGCTTTCAAAAATTGGTTTTTGTACACTTCTTGGGTTACTAGTTCAGCTAGAGGTATGGTAGTTTTTATCTTTGCAATCTCTCCCTCAAGGCTGAAAGGAACTATTGTTTTTGTCATATTTACATCTGTTTTTTCAATTGAGTTCCTTTCAGCAATTCTGATTTGCTGAACTTTGTTTGGACTGTCATTTGAGACAGTTTTACTAGTGCCAATAGCTGAGGTGTTGGAGCAACTTTGTTCAACATTTGGTTGGATTCTTTTCTCTTTGTTTAAATCTATTTTCTTAGCCAAAATGTTGGTTTTCTCTGTTATTTTCTTAGGCTGATTTTCTGTATTTTCCTAACAACAGTGCTAGTGTTTTTATCTTTTGAAATATCTAGGCTCCCTTTGCTTCTAAGATCATATTGTTTGTGTACCTCCTTGATTTCATTTTCAAACCCCAATCTGTATTCTTTAGAATCCTCATAAGTGTTTTCATTTTGTTCTGAAGAGAAGAAACCTTGTTCTTCTTCAGTGAGGAAAACATCATCCCCACTGTCTGATCCAATCAAGTTTACATGATTTTCTCCCAATCTTTCAATCTCTCTTTCTTCCTCATCTTGATCTACATAGTTTTGTTGGAAGGGAGGCCTAGGTTTCTATTTCTGTTTTGGTTTTCTCTAGGGGGCACTCTATCATTTAGATTTATCTTTTCAAGCATCCTCTCCATTACCTTTACTAAGTTATCAATTTTAGTATTTGATGTTGAGGTTGATGGCATTGTATCATCCTTGTATGTAACTCTTTTCTCTGCTCTCAACCTAGCTCTTTTTTCAATCAGATTTGCCTCCACACTCATGGCTCCCCTTTGCATATCTTCTAAAGCTGAGGGGTCTCTTTCTCTTAGCTGATAAGCCATTTCCGGGTCAAAGCCTTCTGGTAATTTAGCCAAGGCTAAGCCTAGTGGAGTTTTCATGTCTGGAGGAAGTGCATTGTACACACTATTGAATCTAGTGCAGTAATCATGGACACTTTCCCTAGTATTTCTTTTGAGGTTAGTATAGTCTGAAAGGATTTGGAGGGGGTTTTTTCTGATTTCCCATTTCTTTTATGAATGTTTGATGCAAAGAAGGGAGGTCATTGATGTTGTTAGGAGTTAAGCTTTTAAACCACTTTTTTACTTCTCCTCCTAAACTTTGGGAAAATATTCTCATTTTAATGGTCTCATCATCTATCTCCATGTAGTCAAATGCATCTTCCATTCTGTCTACATGTTGTTGAGCTATGGTAGATTCTTTTCCAGTGAAATGGGGAATTTTAGATTCATAGTCATTTGGTAAGGGAACCATAGGCTGTGCTAATACTAGTGGGGCATACCATGCTGCCATGGCTAGAAAGAAAGGTGGATTTACAGGAGGTGGATTGATAGGAGGGAAAGTGGGCTGAAAAGGGGTGTTTTGGATAGTGGTGGTATGGAATGGAGTGGAAGAAACACTTGGGCCAGCAAATTGGTTTTGAGAAGATTTGTTATGGAAGAGGCTGAAGTGATGAAGAAGCTGGGAATCAGGAGGAGTAGAAGGTGAAGCTTCTCTACTAAAGCTCTGCTGCAAATCTGCAGTTTCAAGATCAGCGTGGTTTAAATCACTTTGAGACCTGGTTCTGAATGTGTTCTTTGTATGATGTAAGTCAAAGTGTTGATATTGCAGCAAGATGATGAGCTTAGTGAAAAGAGTCACCTTCACTAAGTGGGCCCGCAGGCTATTTTTGGCGCAAGTCTATTTTTAGACTATGTCTATTTTTAGACATGTCGATCATATTCTATGAGTTGCAGGATGCTATTTGTGGATGGTTGGTCAAGTTGGAAAAATAGATGGACTTCTATTTTTTAGACATATTGGGCGGAATCTATTTTTAGATTGCCAGTCTAAAAATAGATATGTCGAATATTATTAGCTCTTAATAATATTTGGACTATAAACATTAACTTATTCTCTTGGAGCACTTTAGTTAAGTGCACAGATGTGGCATAGGAGCTGACAGAAGGAATTACGCTATTCCTAAGGGTTAAGTGGAGCTATTGCATGGAGACTTCAGTTAGAACTCATGTGACAGAGTTTGGTGGAGTTGTAGAAGTAGTTGGTGGAGTTGTGTTCAGTTTAACTCAGTTAGACACATTTGAGCTAGTTGTATCTAGTCTAACTAATTGATACACTGGTGAGAGTGGTGTGAATTAAGTAATAATTAATTCAATAGATATTAACTCATTAATCAACTGAAGAATACATCAGTTAACTACAGTGCATGGACAGTTTCAGTGGAGACCAGTGGAGAGATAGGTGAAAGGGCAAGTTGACTATCAGTTGTGACTATAGTGATGCATTAATTGCATCCAACACAGAGTAGAGTTGCCAATGAGGACTACGTGAGCAAGTCTGGACCTATTCGAGTTAATTTAGATCCATTCTTCAGCAAGTATTGCGTATTAGAGGCAGGCTAGCAGGTGGCAAAGATTGGTGCAAGGATTTGCAAGATCGAGCCTGATTAGTGTGTAGCGATTGTATTGTACTGAGAGCTTGATATGATCAGCTTTGTATGAGGATTGTTACATGATCTCTATGACATATATTATATACAGATATTTGGAGTTTTCAGCTTCAGGATTTTCCGTTAAAAAATTGTGTTAATGTGTGTGAATTTTTATTGTTTCATGTGTGCATTGCAATCTTGATTTAATTTCCGCAAATGATCAATGGTGGAATAGATTCTGTATTTTGCATGAAGTTAAAATAGTGTGAGATCAGGAGAATATTGGACATATAAAACATAAGTTATATAATTTCTACATGGTATCAGAGCTATATTGATCATTGGAGCAATTGCAAATCATTGAAGCGGTTAAGTTTTGTGCTGGTGGAATTCAAATTTGCAACAGTGTTTTCTTGGTGTCGAAGTTGAGATGTCTTTCAATGGATTGTGATTGGAGTATTCCCTTGAGGGCAGCTCGATTATATTGCATGGAAGGACAGGATGGAGGCGGTGCTGGAGGATAATGGGTTGAAGGAGTTCATAGATGCAAGAATTCCAAAACCTACTTCTAGCGATGCTGCCGCACTTGACGCATGGAAAAAGAAGACAGCAAAATGCCGAAGGATTCTGTTGGAAGGTGTGAAGGATCACATAGCGTCCAGCCTTCATGGTAAAGCTTCTCCATTCTTGATGTGGAAAGCTTTGACAGACTTGTTCCAAAGCAAGAGCGACCAGAGGAAGTTGGCACTCAAAGATACACTTAGGAAAATAAAAATGGAGAAAGGCGAAAGTATACCCAAGTACCTCACGAAGTTTGTCCAGTGCAGGGATGAGCTGGGAAGTGTGGGGGTTACTGTAGATGAAGAGGACTTGGTGAGCTTGGTTCTCCTTGGGCTTCTGAAGAATTGGCATTCGTATGAGGACTCTGTCAATGGTCGGGAGAAACTGCCAAGATGGGAGCGACTTTGGTCAGATCTTGTGCAGGAGGAGATAAGTTGGAGTACCAGGGATGGATATTCATCGAAGAATGAAGATGAGTAAAATTGCGCTTTGGCTGCCAAAGCAAGGAAAGGGAAGGGAAAGAAAAATTCTTCTCAATTCGGTGCGAAAGGAAAGAAGCAGGACATGTCCAAGGTGAAGTGCTTTCATTGTCACCAACACAGACATTACGCCACTAATTGTCCATAGAAGAAGAAAAATAAGCAGGCTGCTGGATCTGCAGCTGGAGAGGCCTTAGTCTCGCAGTTTGATCTGGATTTTTCGCTGATCACATGCTTGGTCTCAAGTGTGATGAGATCAGTGTGGTTTCTTGACAGTGGTGCGTCTTTCCATATGACCAGAGACAAATATTTGTTTACTAATCTAGATGAGAAGGATCTTGGAGTGCACATCGAGATGGGCGATGATGGTAGATACAATGCAACTGGTATCGGGACCATTTCCTTTGAGAGGGAGTCTAGCAAACCTTTCATTTTGAAGGATGTCATGCATGTTCCAGGATTAAAGAAGAATCTGATCTCTGTGGTGATGTTGGAAGACAAGGGATATGATGTTGTCTTTCGCGAGGGAAAGGCTTTCCTGCGCAGTAAGGAAACTGGTGAAACCCAGAGGATAGGGGTTCGAGTTAAGAACCTTTATCAATTGCAGGTAGATGGCTGCGCAGCAATGGCAGGCAAAGCAGAAGGAGTGGTGAGCCGGGATGAGGGCGAACTGTGGCACAGGAGATTGGGCCACCTTCACCATGGTGCTTTGAAAATTTTGCAGTAGATTTCTACTGGGCTTCCCAAGGGTACACTTGTGCAGTCATATCAGTGCAAGGGATGTACTTTGGGAAAATTTTTGAAAGCCACCTTTCATGAGAAGGATAGTCGCGCCATGACGATCCTTGAGAGAATTCACACAGATGTGTGTGGACCTTTCTCAGTAGCTTCGATAGCAAAGCACAGGTATTATGTGATATCTTTTGATGACTTTTCTCGTAAGTGCTGGATCTTATTCATGCAGAAGAAGAGCGAGACATTCTCAAAGGTCTGTGAGTTCAAGGCACTGGTGGAGAAAGAGTCGAGGAAGCAGGTGAAGGCTCTTAGGAGCGATAATGGTGGTGAATTCATCTTTGGAAAATTCAAAGACTTTTGTAGCGTAGAAGGAATTTGAAGAGAGCTCATAGCGCCTCATAACCCACAACAGAATGGGGTCAAGGAGCGAAAGAACAGAACGATCGTGGGTGCTGCACGGGCGATGTTGCATGATCAGGGCCTTCCCATACACTTGTGGGCTGAAGCTTGCAACACTGCATTTTATGTGCAAAACCGTTGTCCTCATAGAGTACTTGGCATGATTACACCCGAAGAGGCGTTTTCTGGTAAGAAGCCTGATATTTCTCCTTTGAAGATTTTTGGCTCACCTGTTTACATTCATGTGACGAAGGATGCCAAGAAGAAGCTATAGCCGACCGCAGAGGTTGGGATATTTGTGGGGTACACAGAAACACCCCACAACTATCGTATGTATTTTCCAGACAGTCGGAAGACTGTTGTGCGACAGGATATCAAATTTCATGAGGAGAAAGCCATGAAGTGTTCGCTTGAGAAGGAGCCACACTTGCATGCAGATGAGTAGCTATTAGTTCCTAAGGATGAGCCTCAGGATGTGGATCAGCCACAAGAGGAGGTTCATGGAGTGAAAGAAACCACTTATGCAACGCCAACCATCAGAGGGCGGAAGTGCACTACAGAAGCTGAGCGACTGAATCTTGATGCAGAGAAGATTGCAGGAGCACCTACATCATAGCGCAGACAGAGATAGTCACCTGACCGATATACTGGATACATGGCTCTGATGAGCAAGTGTATCGTGACAGAACCATCCTCTTTCAAGGAAGCTGTGGAGGACCCTACATGGGTAGATGCCATGGTGGAAGAGTATGATTCGATTGTCAGAAATGGTGCATGGGAGATTGTCCCAAGGCTAGAAGGGAAATCAGTGGTAGGTTCGAGATGGATCTACAAAGTGAAGCAAGCTGCTGATAGGAGTGTCGAGAAGTACAAGGCAATATTTGTTGCTCAGGGCTTCTCACAGATCAAGGGGATCGACTATGAGGAAACCTTTGCACCTGTCGCAAGGTATTCTTCCATATGGAGCATCCTATCTCTCTCAGCACAGATGGGATGGCACATTCATTAGATGGATGTGAAGACTGCGTTCCTTAATGGAGTCATTGAGGAGGAGGTGTACATAGAGTAGCCCGAAGGTTTCAAGATCTCCAGCAACGAGTCGCATGTGTGCAAGCTCAAAAGAGCATTGTATGGGTTGAAACAAGCACCTCATGCTTGGTACACATGGATAGACAGTTATTTCACTGGTCTTGGATTCACCAAGAGTGAGGCGGATCCGAACCTATACCAGATTGTGGTGGAGGGTAAGTTGATGATCATTTTACTCTATGTAGATGATTTGATTTTTACGAGTGATGAACAGTTGATACTCTCATGCAAGGTTGATCTTGCAAAGGAGTTTAAGATGAAGGAATTGGGCCTCCTTCATTATTTCCTGGGATTGGAAATTTGGTAGCGCAGTGATGGACTGTTTGTGTCTCAAGGAAAGTATTCCCGGGAGATACTGGAGAAGTTCAAAATGCAAGGCTGCAAGCCTATCGACACTCCTTTTTCTAGTGGTTGGAGGAAAGAGGATGCTACATCGGCAGAGGTAGTGGATGCCACTGTTTATCGACAATTGGTTGGTTTGCTCATGTATCTAGTCAATACACAACTGGACATATGCTATGCTGTTAACCAGCTTTCACAAGCTATGGTTAAGCCTACCAAGCTCTTTTGGAAGACGGGGAAGCATGTATTGAGATATCTCATAGGCACATCGGGATATGGATTGTGGTACAGATAGTCGGATGAGGTGAAGCTGCATGGCTTCATGGATGCAGATTGGGTAGGGAGCCCAACAGACAGAAAGAGCACATCTGGAGGGATTTTCAGTATCGAGTCTACAGCAGTTTCTTGGTACAGCAGGAAACAGAGATCCATGGCACTCAATTCAGCGAAGGCCGATTACATGGCAGCAGTTTGGCTACATGCAAGGCTATATGGATGAGGAAGATCCTGGTCGGGTTGTTCGGTTCACACTTCGATCCTACTGTGATATATTTTGATAATCAGAGTTGCATCAATCTCTCAGTTAATCCAGTATTTCATGATAGATCTAAACACATTGACATCCGGTATCATCATATCAGAGATTGTGTGCAGTGGAAGATCATGTTACTTTCTTACATTCCTATGGAGGATCAGGATGCTGATATCTTGATGAAGGTGCTCACCAAGAGAAAATTCGAATACCATAGAGGCAGGATCGGGGTGGCAGATAATCTCTATCTTGTTGAGAGGGTGTGTTGAGATTGAAACAAGATGATAAGCTTAGTGAAAAGAGTTGCCTTCACTATGTGGGCCCGCAGGCTATTTTTGGCGCAAGTCTATTTTTAGAATATGTCTATTTTTAGACATGTCGATCATATTCTATGAGTTGTAGGATGTTATTTATGGAAGGTTGGTCAAGTTGGAAAAATAGATGGAATTCTATTTTTAGACATATTGGGCGGAATCTATTTTTATATTTCCAGTCTAAAAATAGATATGTCGAATATTATTAGCTCTTAATAATATTTGGACTATAAACATTAACTTATTCTCTTATAGCACTTCAGTTAAGTGCACAGATGTGGCACAGGAGCTGACAGAAGGAATTACATTATTCCTGAGGGTTAAGTGGAGCTATTGCATGGAGACCTCAGTTAGAACTCATGTGACCGAGTTTGGTGGAGTTGTAGAAGTAGTTGGTGGAGTTGTGTTCAGTTTAACTCAGTTAGACATAGTTGAGCTAGTTGTATCTAGTCTAACTAATTGATACACTAGTGAGAGTGGTGTGAATTAATTAATAATTAATTCAATAAATATTAACTCATTAATCAACTGAAGAATACATCAATTAACTACAGTGCATGGACAGTTTCAGTGGAGACCAGTGGAGAGATAGGTGAAAGGGCAAGTTGACTATCAGTTGTGACTATAGTGATGCTTTGACTACATCCAACACAGAGTAGAGTTGCCAATGAGGATTGCATGAGCAAGGCTGGACCTATTTGAGTTCATTCAGAGCCATTATTCAGTACGGATTACGCAGTAGAGGCAGGCTAGCAGGTGGCAAAGATTGGTGCATGGATTTGCAAGATCGGCCCTGATTAGTGTGTAGCGATTGTATTGTACTGAGAGCTTGATATGATCAGATTTGTATGAGGATTGTTACATGATCTCTATGACATATATTATATATATATAGTTGGGGTTTTCAGCTTCAGGCTTTCTCATTAAATAACTGTGTTAATGTGTGTGAATTTTTGTTGTTTCATGTGTGCATTGCAATCTTGATTTAATTTCCGCAAATGATCAATGGTGGAATAGATTCTGTATTTTGCATGAAGTTAAAATAATGTGATATTAGGAGAATCTTGGACATATAACACATAATTTATATAATTTCTACACAAAGTGTAAATCCTCTAAGACAACAAGGTTTTCAGGGACAGATTTTGTTCTTAAGAGGCTCCTATCAACGATTGATTTTCCAGACTTAGAATTCTGCCACAAAATCTTCTCTGGATTGTCAACTATTGTAGGAGGATTAGGGTCTGGATGAGATCTAGTGTTGATCCTACATGAAGCTAGACTGCTTTTTCAAAAATGGGAGAGGCTGAAGTTTTTTGAGGGATTGTTTTGAAAGTTTTGCCTCTCAAAATGGATATTCTAGTATGAGACTAGGTTTCTAAACTTCCTCAAGGCTGGTTAACACAGTCTTAAAGAGATATGGAGACCTAGATTAGTAATAGGCCTACTAGGGCTAGTGGAGTTTCCAGGTGGAAACTTTTTAGCTTTTGTGAAGGTAAAATGTTTTTTGGTTCCACCACCATGTTTATTATGAAGCCAATCTGAAATATTTTTGGATTTTTATATATTTCTATGGTTATGAGAGTGTCCTACATCTAATTTCAACACTTAGCTAAGGTACTGGAACAAATAGAGTCTACTCTATGGCTTACTAACTGGTTTTCTTAGGAAACTGAAGGACTAAAGATTTTATAATAGTTTGCTAGGCTATCATAGATTCAATAGGTCCCACCGTGATCGCCATTATGTTGGTGATGAGGTGGGATAATAGATTCCTAGGGTATTCTTTGACAAATTAAGGGCCTAAAGAGTTTTAAGAGGTATTCAAGCAACTATATACTCAATAGGTCCCACCGTGATCGCCATTATGTTGGGGCTCCTGAGTTTTGATAGATTGGCTAACCAAAAGACAAGACAACATCAGAACCAATCTTTAGAGTTCCAGGATCTAGTCCTCCTGTTCTGAGAGAGGGATCTCTCAATTTTTTTGCAAAAAATATATCTTGTTTGCTTTTAAGTATTGATTTTAGACTAGTTATTAAGTGCAATTTGTTTTGTTTATTTGTTTGGTTGGTTGGATTGGCACGATAGAACATGAAAGGTCTAGGAAAGATAGATAGAAAGAAGAAGTGTTTGATTAATTGGGCAATGGAGTCGATAAAAAGTTGTAACAAGCTCATCAATGGATATAGGATATCAAAGGGAAAATCTAACTTGGCCACAGGATCCTTTAGTTTTTTTGAATGAGATGGACATTAATGATTTTGAAAAGAGAAGTTTAATTCTCAACAAAGGGAACTTAAAAACATAACTTGAACAATAAAGAGGTATTTGATAGACAGGGCTAACCATGAATTCTACAAACCACACTTTAAGCAAATAATGACTTCAAGACAACTTTTAAAATAAAATCTAAGTTTCAGGAGCACATCCTATTTCCTCAAAGATTCTATTTTAAAGGAGTTAGAAAACATGAAAGATTCACTAATAATTGTAGTCATAGAAGAGGGAACACCTAACACATCCATGATTACAACTATAAAGACCTTTAAAACAATTATTTAAGCAGGGACAAAGGGTATGATAAAAAAAGACCTCCTTGGTTAACTGTAAACAATGGTACTGCAAAGGGAGACTTCAAAAACAGTTTTCAAGTGGCAGCAAACAAGCAGGGAAAACCATAAATCATGTTGGAACCAACTATTTGAACTATTTGAGAAATAAACAAGCATAAGGTTTGAAGAGAATGATTAAAGACTCTAAAATGCCTCAGCAGAAGAAAACATAGAACAATGAAGGATAAACAGGTCTACGGTGCTTCCAGGAGTCATTTCTTAGCCTAAACGTTTCACCCTACTGTAGTAAGAATTTATGGAACAAAATGAAAATAGGAAAAATAACAGACAGTTCATAATACATCACCAACAGCCAAGCTCAGGGATCCAATGATAGAGCCTTCTCAAGAATAAGCATGTCACAACATCATCAAACTTCCAAGACTTCAATTTCTTCTTCAACTTCAGACAGACTATGTATTATTTCAAAGAGTTCCAATGTTACAACTAGTGACCAACCAACCAACAATTAACCCTCTTCTTCAGAAGTATTTATAGAATAAAAAGGAGGTGGAAGAGTTCTAGGGTTAGATATCATTAATTCCATACTAAATGCAACTCCTAGCCTTGAAAACCATGCAAGGCATAAGGCATGAAAGCATTCAATTTCAACTCTATTTCATTTACTCTGTTTCTGCCTTTTCAAGCTTAGTGGGTGAAAATATTGACTTTAGGCACTGTCTTATCTTTTGTAATAACTTTACTGAAAGTTTAAAAAATGTTCTTTTGTTTGCAATAACTGTTCAGCTGTCTTTAGTCTTAATGTTACTGACTGAGATTTGATCTGGGTATTCCTTTGAGGCAGAGAGGCTGCAGGTGGCAATTTTAGTAGCTGGGGATTCAATTAGCCCCTGTGATGTGGCATTCGAGGCTTTTCTGGAGATCTTTCTTCATTCTGTGGATTAGGCCTTTGATATTCAATTTGTGCCTTGATCCCTTTAAGCTTTGATTAACATCTTTAATCCTTCAGTTATGCTCTGATCTTCATCTTTGATACTGATATTCTTTGTTAATTGATGCTAACTGTGTTTTGTTGTTTGCAGGTGCGTAGAGGGTTTGTTAAATAATTTGTCTGAAAATTCCATGATCATGACTCATCGACCCTTCCAAACCATGAAATTTAAACCCCTGATCTCTTTAATTTGTAGTCAGGGCTATGAGGATCGTCATCCTTGGCCCATAACATTGTAATTGCCTGCGGGAGGGTTTTTAACCTTGAGAATTTATTAAACCTGCATAAAAAACAAACCAAGTTATTTAAATCCTGCGAATGATTGGTTAAAACTGCTTTGGAGGGTTCATGGAAGCGTTTAGGAGCTATGAGGATGGAGGGATTTGCAGCGGAGAATGAGTTTCTATGGTAAAACACAGAATCAAGATTTAATTTGAAAATATGGCGCGAATTGAGGATTAGTGGTTTCGGGAAAACCATTGGTGGTTTTCGCGCGGGCTCTGAAGGGTAATCGGTATTAACCAAATGGAAGACGATATGTGTTAGCGTTCGACACGTGGATTTATAAAACCACTTTTATCACATGGAATTTGTGCGATATTGGCTTCTGGCAGTCGAATGATCGGTGGCAGATCCAATGGCGTGGATAGAATGCGATGGGGGGCAAGATGCAGGGCAGAGATGGTAGTGGGGTCTACGGTGTCGTGGATTTTGTCGCGTAGAAGACAGGTGCAATGGGTTATCAGGTTAAGTCTCGATCGTCGGATACCTTTGATGGACGGTTGAGATTAAAAAGAGGGAGTGGATATATTTAAAGGGGAAGAAAGGAAGGCAAGGTGAATGGGCGGAAGGATGGGGGTCTGATGGCCATTGATCTGTAGAGATCAACGATCCAGATTTGTTTTTAGAATCATATGTCGGGAATGGAAAAAATAAGGGAAAAGGGGTTTTTTTCATGATGGTTTATGTTCTAAGCGCTCGATTACGGGGCTCTAGGACATATGAGAGAAAGGGCTGAAGGGTATAAGCCCTTGGGGGCTTAAATGCCTTATAGTGCAAATAGACTAATTTTTTAGGCCAAAAACAAAGGTTTTTAAGGCCAAAACAGAGTTCTGATAGGCTAAAGAGAGGATTTTAAACCAAATAGGAGGGAGATATAAGGTTTAAAGAGGGTTTTGAAATGTTTTAGAAGTCAAATGGAGGTTTTTATGAATGAAATTTGGAGAGTGAAATGGAGAAGTGTAATGATGGAAAATGGAGCCTTTATGCAATTTTTCTCTTGGTGAATCAACAGGTACTTTAGGGCTAATAGTGAAACAATAGTGAAGATTAACTCAAATGGTAATAATCATCATAAAACTTCAAAAGATGATAATTTTTCAAAGGGAACTATCTCTTGAAGGTTTAAAAGACAAGCTTAGCCACCATTGAGTATGACAGAATTTATAAGTGGCTAACAGGTTCATTTAAGAAACACAGTCAAGTTTAAAAACATAGTTCTGTAAGCTAGCTATGGTGGGAGCTAGAAAAAGCACGAGTATGGGAAATACTCAACTCCCACCGTTCAATGGGAAGAAATATTACTATTGGGCAATCACAATGAAAGCCCTGTTTTTCTCTCAAGATTTATGGGAGCTAGTTGAAGATGGTTTTGAAGACCCAACAGATGAACAAGAATTTAATGCCTTAACACAGGAAGAGAAGTATTTACTGAAGATTAATACGAAGAAGGACTCAAAAGCCCTCTTCTATCTCTATCAAGTAGTGCATGAAAGTTAATTTCCAAGGATTGCAACAACCAAGAGGTCCAAGGATGCATGGGATACCCTCCAGACAGCCTATCAAGGTATGGAGAAGGTAAAGACAAAAAAGCTTCAATTAATGAGAAGGGATTTTGAAGTCATTTTCATGAAAGATTCTGATACAATAGACTCATTCTTCATAGTATTTATTGGGTTGGTTACCCAAATGAGATCTCATGGAGAGACAGTAGAAGAAATAAGAATAGTGGAGAAAGTATTGAGGTGATTACCCTCAATATTTGATGTGATAGTAACAACCATTGAAGAGACAAAGGATCTCTCAAAGTTTACTATTGATGAGCTTCATGCATCATTGATGACACATGAACAAATATTGGGTAGAATAGCAAAATCATCTTTGGAGCATGCCTTCAAGACCCAAATGTCCTTTGGAAGAGGAAGAGGTCAAGGAAGAGGAAACTACAAAGGAAAAGGAAGAGGCATAAGCAAAAATAGAGGAGGAAGAAGCAACCCTACAAATACAAGTGGAAGGGGCAGCAACGAAAATCAAAGCCAAGGCCAAGGCAGTAGCCAGCAAGGTGGACAAAGTCAAGCGCACGGAAAAAGGTATGATAAATCTCAAGTCCAATGTCATTACTGTAAGAAGTATGGCCATTATGCAAATGAATGTAGGAAGAAACAGAGTGACATGGATAGTAGACCCAGTGCTAATTTTACTAAGGAAAATACCAATCAAGAGAATTTATTTTTGGCATGTAATATGGCTGAAGAGAAAAATGAAGATATATGGTTTCTAGACTTAGCATGTAGCAACCATATGACTGGAAAAATTTGAATGTTTTCCATGTTAGATGAAATTGTGAAGTCTCAAGTAACATTGGGAGTAGACAGTAATGTCTCTATCATGGGGAAAGGCAGATTAAGTGTTTTAACAAAAAAAGGAAAAAGGAAATCCATATCAGATGTATACTATTTTCCTGGTATGAAGTGTAACCTTTTGAGCATTAGAAAACTCATTCAGAAAGGCTACAATGTTTTCTTTGAAGATGATGTATGCACCATGATGGAAAAACCACCAAGAAAGCAAAGGATTGCACAAGTGAAGATGACAAGAAACATAATGTTTCCTCTCAAGATGAGAGCATATTTGAAGAAAGGAGCTGCAATGGTAGCAGTGACACAAGAGATATTCCAAAGAGAAGCAAAAGATGAAAACTGGTTATGGAATTTGAGATTTGGACATCTCAACTTTGGAGGTCTGAATTTGTTGCATAGGAAAGCAATGGTAAAGGGCTTACCATTGATTGAAAATCTAGATAGCTTATGTGAAGGCTGCATCTTGGGCAAACAACACAAAGAAAGCTCTCCATCAGGAAAGAGGATAAGGGAAAAATCACCCTTATATATAGTCCATTCTGATTTGTGTGGACCAATGCAAACACCATCATTAGCAGGCAACCAATATATGCTAACCTTTATTGATGATTACAAAGGAAAAACTTAGGTTTATTTATTGAGGTTGAAGAGTGAAGTGTTTGAGAAATTCTACCACTTTAAAGCTCTAGTTGAGAACCAAAGTGGGCAGCATATTAAGGTCTTAAGAACATACAGAGGAGGAAAATACATCTCCAAATAATTTATGCATTTTTGTAGAGAAAATGGGATTCAGAAACAATTTACATCAAGGTATACACCACAGCAAATTGGAGTTGCTGAAAGGAAAAATAGAACCATCATGGATATGGTAAGAAGTATGTTAAAGGAAAAACATTTGCCAAATGAATATTGGACTGAAGCTATACATTGTGCAGCATGTGTTGAATAGATGCCCAACAAAGAGTGTAATGAACAGAGTTCTGGAAGAAGCATGGAGTGGCATAGAGCAGTTTTTCACCCACATGAGAGTTTTTGGTTGTGTGGCTTATGCACACATTCCAAATAAGCTAAGGAATAATTTGGACATTAAGTGGAGAAGTGCATATTTTTTGGATACAATGAAGAATCCAAGGCATACAGATTGTATAACCCATCCAACAAAAACTAACTTGGCCATTTGCTGCTTTCTTGGTTCGATAAACCCACTTGCAACTCACAAGTTTACAATTGGAAGGTAGCGGAACCAAATCCCAAGTCTAGTTCTCAATGAGAGAGTTATATTCCTCATCCATTGCTACTTCCCATTTAGGATGCCCAGTTGCTTCTACATAAGTCTATGGATCAGATGCATGCATCATATAAGCATGCGTGGGCATGCATGGCTCCATAGCTAAGAGTGCTTATGGATCTTCCTCAAACAAGGGATAGAGGCAGGATCATCAAGGATATCACTCATGCTACGCCATTTTTGTGTTGAATGTGGCTGAGAATCTTCCAAACTACATGAGGAAGTGTGATCTCGATGTTCAACAAATGGTGGTGCAAAAGGTGTCACGGGAAAAGGCTCATCTTCATCAAAGTTCTGATCTAAAGGTTCATCTGCATACTTATCAATGAAAGGTGATGGAAACTTGGTAACAACTTCATCTACATGTGCATGCAAAATATCTTCGTCAAACTTTACACTCCTTTCAATAAAGAGCTCTTCAGTGTTGATATCAAGCAATTTGTGCTATTTGACTTCATCAGAATATCCAACAAACATGCATTTTTTAATTTGAGGCTCCGAAGCCTTTCTCTTCTCTATAGGAATGCGGGCCCATGCTTGAGATCCAAAAATGGGGAAATGACTGACTTCAGGTCACATGCCAGTCCAAGCCTCAAAAGGTGTTTTTCTAGTAACAGATTTATGAGGAGATCTATTCTGGATGTATAAGGCACAATTGATAGCTTCAGCCTAGAATTTTGATGAAAGAGATCTTGCATGCAACATGCAATTGGTCATCTCTTTCAAAGATCGATTCTTCCTTTAAGCCATGCCATTTTGCTGTGGAGTGTAAGGCACTGTACGCTGCAACTGTATACCTTCTTCATTACAAATATTCTTGATAACTTTATTGACATATTTTGTCCCATTATTTGTGCGAAGTATCTTGATGCGTTTTCTAGACTGATTTTCCGCATTTGTTTTGTTGAAAATCTTTAGATTTTGAAAAACTTCAGACTTGAGTTCCAAGAAGTAAACCTGAGTGAACCTTATGTAATCATCTATAAATGACAACAAATATCTTTCTTTGCTAATTGAAAGCACTGAAAATGGACCCGTGATATCACTGTGTACAAGTTCCAAAGGTGAAGAGGCTCTCCATGCATGCCCCTTCTCGAACTTGTCTTGTGGATGCTTTCCAAGAGCACATCCATTACAAACACCATTTGAAAATTCAATTGTTGGCAATCCTTTGACCATCCCTTGCTTGCTAAGTTGTTGCATATATCTAAAATTCAAGTGCCCAAATCTCTCCTGCCAAATCCTACTTTATTCATTTGCATGCGTAAATAGCAAAATAGAATCTGATTGAGGAACAAAATTAGAAAATGTATACAGACGAGATCATTTACCTTGCCATATGCAATCTTCAAGTTGGTTTGCATGTCATAAAAGCTCATGGAATCCGGGGTAAATTCCACTTTCCTTCCACTACCTCTGTGTGTCATCTGATACATTGAGAGAAGATTCACAGAAAGCCTTGGAATATGCAAGAAATTCTCAAAACTTCCATCTTCGAATTGCACTCTTCATTGTCCAGTTGTTGCAACTGCAGAATTGTCCCCCATGAGAATAAGAGGTCTTGAGTATGCATGTAGAGAATAAAATGATTCCTTTGAAGAAGCCATATGATGTGAAGCTTCTGAGTCGATGATCCATTCTTGTGGTGTAGAACGAAAAACAATCAAAGCGTTCCCATTACCCCTTGTTTCTGATGGTTTTTCATTTGTCTTCTTCTTGGCACTTTCTAGAATGTGATGAACAAGATCATTTTTCTGAAGTGTCTTTGCCATCAAATCAATAGCCTTCTGCATGCAAAAGGATTCAGTATTATAACCTCTATCACAATAAGTGATATAATTTCGAATGCTCTGATACCATGTTGGAAAATAGGAGAAGCTCAAAAGAAACAGGGGAAATGTTTTTCCCTCAATACACAGTTTACACAGTTATGTGGAAACGCAAAAATAATTCATAGAGACACACACACACACAGACAAAACACAAGAGAATTCAGTTTTCTCATTCATCTATTCATTCATATGAAAAACATCCCTTTTAATACAAAATGGTGGAGTTTGACAATTTAATGCAAATTCAATGCTTGAACGAACAGGTAACCAAAAAACGTCCTTCTGCCGTAAAAATATATTTATTCATAAAACAACATACATAAATTGTACGCTCGGACTTGAAACTCTGCAGGTTTCAACTTTGAAACCATATCGCATCTACGACAGTACCACATATCATATTTTGGCGGTGACAAGTTTTACCTGGGCGCTTTCTTCCTAAGCTTGTGATTACAATGGCTATATTGTTGGTCATTGGGTTCAACGCTCCCCATGTGTTTCATGACATGGACTAACCGCCTCTCGTGAATCCTAAATTTGGCGATTGTAGCAGAGGCTAATGCCTGCGCATTTTGGTCTAACGACAATCGTGATTCCAACAAGTGGTATCAGAGCTACAGGTCTCGAGTTTGAAACTCACCCAGCTCGCATTGGGGGGGATATTGTTGGGCATTGTTTTTAATGCTCCCCGTGTATTTCGGGACATGGACTAATCGCCTCTCTTGGATCCTAACTTTGGCGATTATAGCAGAGACTAATTCCTGCGCGTTTTGGTCTAACAACAATGATTTTGTTCAACATACACCTCCTCTTTCAACACTCCATTCAAGAATATTTACTTCACATCCATTTGATACACTTTCAATTTTAGTTATGCTATTATTGACAACACTGTATGCACTATCTCCATCCTTGCGACTGGCGCAAAGGTTTCCTCATAGTCTCTTACATGTTGATGCTTGTAGCCTTTGACAACAAGCCTTTCAATTTTTCTTGTGCTATTATTGACAACACTGTACGCACTGTCTCCATCCTTGCAACTGGTGCAAAGGTTTCCTCATAGTCTCTTCCATGTTGATGCTTGTAGCCTTTGACAACTAGCCTTGATTTATGCCTTTCTATCAATGTTGCTCTTGGTTTTATAGACCCATTTCACTCCAATTACTTCTTTACATTGTGGAAGGTCCACTAACTCCCATGTGTCATTCATTTTTATTGCTCCTATTTCTTCATTCATTGCCTCAACCCATTTCTCTTCTTTGACTACATCTTCAAAGTGTATTGGGTCATCTACATGACAAAATAATGCAAATAAAGAATTCAGACCAGCACTATTATCAGCTTCTTCTTACTCATAAATTTCACTTAAATTTCTTATTTTTGGTCTTCTTATACTTGTTGAGGATGAGCTTGGTGTTGAGCTTGAAGTAGATGGAGTTGCAGATATTTGTGGTGTGCTTGGAGAAGCACTTACTTGATTGTGAAATGTTTTCCTATTACTTGCTTGCAGTGTGCTTTGTTGAGCTTGTGTGGGTGGAGGAGGAGTTAATGTTGAGGAATTACTTGCTGCAGTCAATTCCTCTTTTTCTACATGTGACATACATGTTTTCATATTGACTGTCTTCTCTAAAATTCCATCCCATGCTTCCTCTTCTATGAACTGAACATCTTTTTTTATTATTACCTTCTTGGTTAATGGATTGTAGAGCTTCTATGCCTTGGATTCATCACTGTATCCAAGAAATATACATTTCTCTCCCTTGTTGTCCAACTTCTTCCTCAACTCATCTGGGACATGTGCATACGCCACACACCCAAACACTCTCATGTGAGTGAAATATTGTTTTCTTCCACTCCATGCCTCTTCAGGAGCTCTATTCATGACACTTTTGGTTGGACATATATTAATTATAAATGCTGCACAAGCGACAGCTTCAGCCCAATAATCATTTGGAAAATGCTTTGCCTTCAACATACTCCTTGCCATTTCCATGATGGTCCTATTCTTTCTTTCTGCAACACCATTTTGCTGAGGTGTATACCTTGCTGTAAATTTCTTGTGAATTCCATGCTCCCTGCAAAAACGTAGGAAGTCATTTGAGATATATTTTCCATCTCTATTCGTTCTCAACACTTTTATGTAGTGTCCACTTTTCTTCTCAACAAGAGCTTTGTAGTGACAGAAGCAGTCAAACACTTCACTTTTCTGTTTTAGAAAATATACCCATGTATTCCTTCTGTATTCATCTATGAATGCCAAAATGTAATGGCTGCCACCAAATGATGGTGTTTGCATTGGTCCACATAAATATGAGTGGACAATATCTAAAGGTACTTTTTCCCTTATTGACTTTCCTACTAGAAATGATTCTCTGTGTTGTTTGCCCAAGATGCAACCTTCACATAGGCTGTCCCATTTTTCTATGAGTGGAAATCCCTTCACCATACCTTTCCTGTGCAAAAAATTCAAACCTCCGAAGTTGAGATGACCAAAACTCAAATTCCATAACCAATTCTCATCTTTGACTTATTCTTGAAAGTTTTCTTATGTGACAGCTACTATAACACCTTCTTCCTTCAAGTTTGATCTTATCTTGAGAGGAAACATTCTGTTGTTTGTTATATGAACTTTTGCAATGAGTTGTCTACTTGGAGGCTTATCCAAGATTGTGCACACATCATCTTTAAAAAATAAATTTTAACCCTTTTGCATGAGTGTCCAATGCTTGGGAGGTTATGTTTCTAGTCATGTGGTTGCTACACCCTAAATCTAAGAACCATGCATCTCCTTGTTTTTCTTGTGCTATATTACAAGCTAAAAACAAGCTATCATGGTTATGATCTTCCTTTGTGAAATTGACACTTGGTTTGCTACCCATGTCATATTTCTTATTTCTACATTCATTTGCATAATGACCATACTTCTTACAATAATGACATTGAACTTGAGATTTATCATACCTCTGAACATGTGCTTGATTTTGGCTTGGGCCTTGACTTGGATTTTGATTGATGCCCCTTCCACTTGAGCTTGAAGGGCTGCTTCTTCCACCTCTGTGTGGTCTTCTTCCTCTTCCTCGGTATTTGATCTTCCTCGACCTCTACCTTACCAAAAGAAACTTGTGTCTTGAATGTGTGCTCCAATGAGGATTTTTTTGCTCTATTCAATCTGTGCTCATGAGACATGAGTGATGCATGAAGCTCATCCACTGAAAACTATGAGAGATCATTTGTCTCCTCTATGGATACAACTATGGCATCAGACCTTGATGGTAGACTTCTCAAAAATTTCTCAACTATTCTCCCTTCCTCAAGTATCTCACCATGAAACCTGGTTTGGGTAAACAACCCAATCACATGTGTAAAGAATGATTCTGTATGCTTAGACTCTTTCATACATAATGTTTCAAAATCTCTTATGAACATTTGTAGTTTTGTTGTCTTCACATTTTCCATGCCTTGGTAGGCTGTTTGGAGGGTATTCCATGCTTGCTTGGACTTCGTTGTTGCTGCAACTCTTGGGAAAATACTTTCATGCACTACTTGTAAAATATAGAAGAGGGATTTGGAGTCCTTCTTCTTATTGTCTCTCAACAAATCTCTTTATGCTTGTGTCAAAGCATTGTATGCTGTTGCATCTGCTGGTTCTTGGAATCCATTCTCCACCAGTTCCCAAATATCTTGTGAGAAAAACATATCCTTCATTGTAATAGCCCAATAGTCGTAATTTTTTCCATTAAATTGTGGTATTTATTAGTCAAGCTTGTGCTTGTTGCTGTCATTTTCAATGTGTAAACAAAAACCTTCTCACTGCTGGAGAATCCGCTTCTCAAAACAAACTTTCAACTTTTCAGTAAAAAAACTATTTCTTTTACTAAGAGATTAAATTTGGCTCTGATACCATGATAGAATTTTGAATGCTCAGATACCATGTTGTAAAATACGAGAAGCTCAAAAGAAACAGGGAAAATTCTTTCCCCTCAAGACACAGTTCATACAATTATGCAAACACTCAAAATTTTTTTATAGAGCCACACAAACATAGATAAAACATGAGAGAATTGAGTTTTCTCATTCATCTATTCATTCATATGAAAAACATCCTTTTTAATACAAAATGGTGGAGCTTGACAATTTAATTCCAATTCAATGCTCAAACGGAAAATCTATTTCTACATAAAAAAACGTACAAATCTTGTACGCCCGGACTTGAAACCCTTCAGGTAACTTTGAAACCATATCACATCCGCGGCAGTACCACATATCATATTTCAACGATGACAAGTTTCACCTGGGCGCTATCCTCTTGAGCTTGTCATTGCGATATGCGATGGTGATATCGCATCGCAACTTACAACAAACAACTGCAATGTGTTAACACTTAAACAAAACGATTGCCGATTGTAATGTGCGATGACGATATCGCATCGCACCATCGCAAGGTTTGGGACAGAGCAAAAAAGGTAAGAACTAAAGTTTGTGAAACGCAATGTGCGACACGCTAAACGGTGGGCAATGCGTAAAGGCACGGGTTAAGAAAAATAGAGAAAACAAAGGTTTGTTGCGGAAATGGTAATGCGTATAGGTTAGAGGGGTCCCACTGATATTGCATCGATGAAGTTGTAGGATTCCACAATGCGCTTATGAAAAAAAAAGGCTAAGGCTTGCGAGGTGCACAGTGCAGTCAAGAAGGTAGGTGAAATGGCAGGAAAGGATTTAACACAGAGAGATGAGCAGACATTAATTTCTGAGCATTATGGAGGTTGCATAAGTAAATAAGCTTGTGGATTTGAGCTTTTCCTTCTCTGCAAACTCCATCCGCCACCTGCAAAAACATTTAACTCAAGTATGGATGCTGCCAGTTTATTCAAGGCGGTGATTGGGAGTAATTTCCAACAATAAGGACACTTGAAGTTTCCTTTCTTTCCCTTCTTACCCTTGGAGCTGGAAGAACCATCTGGAGGTTTTGGATTTCCTCCCTTTCTTGGATCTGGACCTCTTGCCTTTCGTTTGCCTTTGTATCGATGATTTGGTTTGGTGTTGGACTTTCCTTTCTCATGCATGGAAAGTGCATGTGTATTTGGAGACTTTAATGAACCCAATTTTATGAGATTATCTTGCTCATGAATAAGAGACTTAATAAATGTGTCAAATTTGGGAATTTCCATTTTTCTCCAGTTGTAAGTCTAACTGTATGAAATTTGGAAACAAAAACAACATATTTAGGGCCTAATTTAGACAAAATAGAAGGATTAATTAACCTTCCTGTTTTGATTTATCGATCCCACAATCACGTAGTTGTAGAAGAAATGATTTAAATTTCGTAAAGAAGTCTTGGATCTAAGGAATTTAGCTCTGAGCCTGCATCTCATCCTGCTTTCCAAATAAATTTTCTAAGATTTTCCAAACCTCATTTGGAGGGTTGCATGTGTCCACATGGAAACACAGTGCTAGAGATATGGACAACAATAGAAGACCAAAAGCCTCGTCCATCCTGTTGAAGTATTTGATTTCAACGACAGAATTGGGTTCAACTTCCGTATTCATAACTATTCAGTACAAGCCTTTGCCTCTAAGGTGAAGCAAAATCTGTGGCTTCCATTGGAAGTAATTATACAGAGTAAGAATCACTGAAGATGAGAACTCCATTGCGGAAAATCTTCAATATTTTGATCTGCAAATCAAATCTTCCGACAATTTCCAATTCTATGCTCTTCAAACCTGCAAAAAATTGTTCATGCAACTTCTCCAAACCTTTGTAGCTCTGATACCATGTAAAATTATTAGAGCGCAAATATGGATCTAGTTGAAGAATAATTGCACAAACTTTCCAAATTGAAAAAGAAAAACAATTATAATTGAGAATGAAATTACTTTATCAATTTTAGTTTTAGAATCAATACATAAAAGCAATTAAGTTAAGCTTAGTTGTACATGCAATGACTATGGATAATTAAAGCTAAGTGAAGCTAAGTGTGCTTTATGTTCTGTTAATGTGCACATGCACTACATGCAAGCACTATAGTCAACTAACTAAAACCAACTGCACACCACATGTAAGCACTTGAGTTAACTAGCTAAAGACAAGTGCACATTGCATACAATCTCTAGCTTTGAACTAAAGCTAATCTAAGTTAACTATGTGCATGTTTAGCACTCCAGTTAACTAGCTAAAGACAAGTGCACATTGCATGCAATCTCTAGAATTGAACTAAAACTAATCTAAGTGCATGTATACCAACAAATATACCTCTATATTACATTGCACAATGTTATTCTTATTTATGCACTCCTTAAACAATGAGTGCATATTGTTTTGATGCTTTGGCATAAGTACTCTCTAATTTAACATTTTCAACAACGCTGGTTTTAAAAATTATGTGATTCATCTTCCACCGCCATCCCATTAGGGAATGGAAAAAGGTTATGTAATGCAGCCACAAATAAGTCTGACATTAGGGGAATTTTGAGGTCTAAAATGGGCCTCCTAAGGAAATTATAAAATAATAGTGGAAAAAATCAAATAAGATTTGATGACATCATCAAATTTTAGAGAGAAAAATGAAAAAACTACTTTTTCAACTCATATTTTCAACTTATCTCTCAAAGTTTTTATTCAAATTTCAAGCGGGAGTACTCGTTGGATGTGAAATTTAATTCCCCATCCAAGGAGTACTCATGTTGCATACTTTTGATGGGTCCTACTACACGAAAAATGAAAAATACATTAAAAAAACGTGATTACAATCACGTTTTTTATGTATTTCTCATTTTTCATGTAGTAGAGTTCATCGAAAGTATGCAACATGGGTACTCCTTGGATGAGAAATTAAATTTTTCATCCAACGAGTACTCTCACTCGAAATTTGAGTAAAAATTTTGGGAGATAAGTTGAAAATACAAGTTGAAAAAGTAGTTTTATTATTTTATTATTTTTTAATATTTTTACCCTTTTATTTAAAAATTGGTAAATCATCCCCCATGGTTGACATCATCATCTTGAATCCTATTGGTTGTTATAAAGTTTCTTTTTGTTGTACATTTTTCTTAGGAGGCCCATTTTAGACCTCAAAATTCCCCTAATGATCTATTCACACATAAATATCCATTTTGATTTTGTAATTATTCACTAGTTTGTAAAATGAAATGTAAAACTCATGACAAATTAAATTACAACATTTCGTAGCAATTATCATGAGGGATATAAGATTTTCATTTTCTCAGCAGCACCAGATAGATAGTTGAGGCAAACCATGCATTTTTACCCAAAGAAACATGACGTTGAACCAGACATTAATTAGTATTGTCATAAAGAAAAACGAAATTGAATCATTACCAGAAACCATAGTTTCCACCCTCCCATGATTGATTTAGGAATCTCATATCGCGTACGGTTCAGTAATGTGGTACGGTTATCAAAGCCAACCATAGCTAGTAAAAATAACGTGAAGAATATTAAAAAAAATGTATTGAAATGTGGTACGGCTTAACAAAACCAAACATAGGTAGTAAAATAACGTGAACAATAGTAAAAAGCTTGTAATATAGAGTTCATCTTTCCATACTTCAGCCCTTGCTACGGTCAACAGCATACAAATCAGTAAAATTAGGAAAATGGAAAGGCTACTTATATAGTGTGAGTATGGCGAAGATGGTCTGGAGAGTGGAGAGCAACACTAGAGCAATTCCTCCCAACAGACCTAGAATTTTCCACGGAGAAGAGCAATACTCGTTCACAAGCTCAGCGAATTGAACCCTAATTTTATTGTTGTAGTGCTTCTGAACTTTTTCTGTCAGTCCATCGAAGGCACCTTCGAGATTGACAGTGACTCCCTTGCATAGACCGTTGAAGAGCTCGGCAATCTCTCCGTCGCTCCCAATGTTGTTTTTAATGATTTTCTTTTTTCTGAGCAAAGCCACGTCTTCTTAGGAGTCGATTAACTGGTCCATCAAACACACATAACGCGAAACGTAATTGAATATAGATGGTTTACACATCTCAAAAGCGATTAGATTACGGAATATTATCTCTGTCGAGTCATCGATCGTGATCGGAGGAAGGCAAATTGTGGCATCCGACTCGTCATAATGAATATCTGCGATGCCTACTTTGCATGCCTTAAATTTGATGCCAGCGTTTCGTAAATCTATTGCGCGATGGATGTCTCCAGGCGTTGCCGTCTCTTTATCTGTGTCGCGGACCTTCACGTAATAGTTCCCATTATGGGAATGAGGAGATACAATGTTGCTCGCATGCTCGCCATCCTGGGAAGGTGGAGACACAATGAATTGATGCAACAGACCAAGAAGATGAGGAACTCCATCTGGTTGCAGCCAGGACCATTCCTCGATATCCTCCTTTTTACAGTCGAAAGGGTAGAACGCAAACCACAACTGTGAACACAGCATTTTGAGATGGTTCCACTGTGCGTCAATATCTGCCGACCTGAGCTCCCATTGTAGCAGCTTTCGGAGAACGATGAAGGGGATTTGGTTCTCAAGTTTCAAAATGTCGAGCAGTATATCCATCCCTGTATACCTAATCTTATTTCTCTCAAAAAGACTTTCATAGTAATCACCATCTCCTGGTATTGGGTGGCAGCCATTCAGAGTCCTCAATATTTCTAGAATAAAACAACCGTCGAGAATTAGCATCAAAGCGAGGTCTTCCTCTTCATGCCCATTGATATTTTCTTCATAGCTGTCCCTCACTGTGGACTGCAGGTTCAGCATCTGCTGCCTTGCACAATTGAAGAACGCCAAACGATTTCCATCATTCCCCTTATTGAACCTCCTCGTCATCCTCTGCACGGCTCTTGATTTGAGGTCGCCCATTGGAGTATCAAGGTGTTTTTCAAATTCTTGATGATACGGACCCAGCGAAACTTTTTTGGGAACATATGCTTCCCTTTTTTCCATGTCCGTATTGAGGGTGCTGGGCACTCTAAATATTGATACAACCGACGGCGATCCGAAGCGAGGAGCCGCCGAACTCAATTTCTGCTCAACTTTATGGCTCATATCTCCTTGCGTTTTTTTCTCCTCACGCAAATCTATCGGTTTCTTCTGCTGCGACGTCTGTCCATCGTCAGTCCCGAAATGGGAGTGGGATGCTGCCATTTTTATGAGAACAATTAGGAGAACTGGAGAAAAAGAAGATGATAGCGTCTAACGCTTCAACATATGGTTAACCACTAGCGAAGTGACTCCTTTTTATCGCAGCGAGTCGCTTCTATAATGGAAATAATGTTTTGAGATATTCCGATTGGGGAAGAGTTAGATATCATGACACGTCAAAATCAATTTTCAACCAATGCACTATTGTGGTAAGAAGAATTGGACCGACCTTATCAACAAATGAACCAAATCAACTAGATATGGTGCAAAACCGTGGAAGTGATGCTTGCTACGGATAAACCTGATTTTATTAATAGCGGTACTATTATTTATGGATATCATTACTGCATTCTTTTATTAATTTTCGACCAAGGAGAATTGAACCGACCTTATCAGCGAATGAACCAAGTGAACGAGATCTGGTGCAAAAGCGTGGAAGTGATGCTAGTTACAAATAATCATTCTTTCGCTACAGATAATCATTCTTTTATTAACAGCGATAATTTATTTCTGGATATCATTAATGTGAGAGTGCATTCTTATAGGGATACAATTATTTCGGGATATCTTAATGTGAGACTGCATTCTTTTATTAATATAGTGATCTTTGTGGATAAAATTACTCTGAGAATGCATTCTTTTATTTATATAGTGATGTTTTATTATTATAAGTGATATTTCTGGATGTCATTAAATGTGTAAGTGCATTTTTTATTAATATAGTGATGTTTGTGGATATCATCAATGTGCTGTCGGATTAAAGATAGTGTTTAATATTTTTGAGTGAATACTTCATTTGTTCTTTGGTATCAAATTTCTTTTATAAAGTCATCAGAAAAGACTTTTTAATATATCAAAAAAACAAAGTGATGAGAAAAGAATGAGCATATAAGATTTAGTAGTGATTAGAAAAGAATGAGCAGATTTTTAAAAATGTGAAAAAAAGAGCCACTTAAGATTATGTAATTATTACATCTGAAGGGAACACACTCAATTAGAAACACTCATAAGAAAAATATATAATATATTGAAAATAATAATTTAAAAGTAAAAAAAAAAAATAATATTTTAATGATTTGAAAGGAACTAAAAAAATTGAAAATTTTAATAAAAAATATTATTAATTAAAGACTTTACTTATTATGTAGAGTTTATAAAGAAAGAAAAATTGGATCCTCTAGAAAGATTGTAAGTTTTGATGTTATCTAGTTTTTCATAAAGATCTCTTTAAATGAAGTTGTCCAAGTGGTAAAAGAGGTTGCGGTGTTCTACTTTCTTCACCTTCCAATGTGAATTCCTTGAGGAAACATCTCGAGTGGATATGGAGTCCCCGCTATCCCCTATAGTAGCCAACCGTTTATGGAGAAAAGATGGATCACTTGGGTCAAGGTGTTCACAAAGAAAACACACCACTGATAACTACCTTCATGCAGAATCACATTGTCACCCGTCACAAAAGATGGGGGTGCTCAAGACCCTCTTCACAAGAGCTTTAAGAATATCTGACACTAAACATGTTGAAAAGGAAATTGAGTATTTGAGAAAAGTTTTTTCTAGCATTGGATATAAAAATAAAGACATCATCAAGACCATTAAAAGAGCTAGAACGAGAAATGTAGTAATGCCCCCTTCAACAACCTCCCAAACTACTAGTAAGAAGGCTCATCTACCATACATTTATGGACTTAGTCACTCATAAACTAGCCAAGGTTCTTAGAAAGAAAGATATTGAAACCTCTTTCTAGCCCTTTTCAACCATAAGACACAAGATGACATCATTTAAACACAAATTGGATCACCTCCAACAGAAGGGTGTTTATAAATTCATGTTTTCACGTGGGGAATTTTATATTGGAGAGACAGGAATATCCATCATAATAAGACTCAAAGAACATGGTAGAACTTGGTCTTTAGCACTTGTAGAGTACTCAACAAATACATGTCACCATGTTTTCCTTGAACACACTAAGATGATTGCAAAAGAGAAGCATCGGTATAAACAAAAGATCAATGAAGCCCTTGAAATTATAAACCATTCTCAAAATATTAATAGAGATGGGGATTTGAAGTAAGTAGGAGTTAGATCCCCTTACTCACTCAAGATCCCATGACTTATAACCTAGACTAAACCAATTTTCCTTGTCCCCTTCCCTCCTTTTTACCCCATTAATCCTCTCCCTCCTACCATCTTCCTCACATTCATCTCACCTCTAAAAATATATTTTCATACCTTCCATACCAACCTTAAGAATCATTAACTAATAACTAAAACAATTCATCACTATAATTAAATATTAATATCCTATTATAAAATTAAAGTTAATAGTTCATTACTAATAACTATTAAATTTATTATGTAATTTAATAATAATATTAATATAAATCAACATATATATTTTTAATCATTAATAACATATAATAATAATAATAACCCTAAGTATAACAATTATTAACCTTAATAATTAATACTTTATAATCAATATAAATTTATTAATTATAATTATTATTAATCTAAAAAATTAATAATAAAATTTATTAGCTTTATTATTATCGCTAACTAACTTTATTATTAGTATTAAATAATAATTATTACTAATAATAATAATTAATACTCATAATAATAATGATTGTTAACTTTTATCAATAATTATCTTTAATAAAGACCATAATAATAATTATTATTAATATCAATTGCTAATACTCTATAAATTCTCTATAATAATTAATTTATTTATTTACTTTTATCCTTCATCTTTGCTCTTTTTCCTGGATTTACCTTAACAAAGAGTCTTGTTATAGACTAACGGGGAGTTTTTAGAAAGTGAAAAAGGAAAGAGAAAAAGGAAAGAGCGGGAATGTATAATAGAGAGGTGTATGATAAAAAGATAATAGTTATTAAAATGATTAAAAATAGAAATTTTATTAGATAATTTAATGATTGTGTGAGACTATGGAGGAGATATTGTATTCAAATTATATAAAAAAATTAAATTAAATAAAAATTAAATTAATAATTAAAATAAAATTAAGGTAAATTATTTAATTGATTTGGTTTCAAATTCTTACAATTCATGGTTTTTTCATGATATTCTTATTTATTATATTTTATTTAAATGTATAAAAGTATATTACAATAGTCAGGGTGTGTAATTCTATGAAATTAAAATTACATTAAGAGAAATTAAATTAAATTCTATTATATTTTTTCAAATTAACTTTTATTTAAATTTAGAAATTTAGAAATATATTTTAGTTTCAAATAATTTGATTAAAATTAATAAAATAATAAATAAATTTATGTACCATTATAAATTGAAAAATGGTGATAAATAAAAAACATAATAACGACAAATTTATATTTCAAAATCATTTCCAATAAAATTCTCATTTTCTTAAATTTAATTAAATTTTTATACTTTTTTCATTGTTTAAATTTATTTGAAATATGAAATTTAGTTCAAATTTTAATTTTAAATTTAAATTTTATAAAATTTTGAAACTAAAATTTTATGAAATTAAAATTCAATATGCGAAGTTAAATTAAATTAGATTGTTTTATATTTTTTAAAATTAACATTTATTTAAATATATTTTTATTTAAAATAATATATTTATAGTAATAAATAATCAATATATTTATATTAATAAATAATCAATATATCTATCTTAATAAATATTTTCTTATTGAGACAAATTTTTTAGTGGAGGGTTTTTTATTCTATCTATTTAAATATTTTTATTTTAAAAATAAAACCAACCTAAGTCTATCTTAAGTTTGGATCTACCAAGTGTAGAGAGGGATCAAACCTCTTGATGTGCAAAACCTCTTTTAGAAAGGAAAGAGATTTGATCCCTCTTGGTAAATCCAGAGTTAAGATGAATCTAAGCTAGTACAAAACTAGAAACCTCATCCTCGAAAAGAAAATTAGTCTTACCCCACACTATTAACCCACACATTCTCCAACACACTGTGGAAGAAGAGATAGTCTTACCCCATACTATTAACCTACACCTATGGAAGAGATGTTTTGCCTAGATCAAATTAAATAAAAATAAAAATAAAAAAATTAATTAAAAAAATACAATTATTAATTATTACAATTGACTTGATAAAATTACATAAAAATATAAAAAAAAATATAAAATTAATAATTAGAATTAATAATTAAACCAACCTAGATCCATCTTAACTCCAGATCTACCAAACCTAGAGGGAGATCAAATCTCCTAAGGTGCAAACCCCTTTTAAATGAAAAAGAGATTTGATCCTAGAGGGAGATCAAATCTCCTAAGGTGCAAACCCCTTTTAGATTAAAAAGAGATTTGATCCCCTCGGTGTTTGGTAGATCTTGAGCTAAGATGAATTTAGGGTGGTTAAAGAAATAATTAGAGCGAATTTTTTTTTTATAAATGAAGGTGAAAAGAGTGAAAAATTAGAGGCTAGCGTGAACTAAATATAAAGAAAAATAAATAAAGAGATGGTAATAATTATTATAATTATTAAAAATGGGAAGGAGGGGGTTTTGAAAAATCAAAGTTCAAGGTTTTGAATTATAGGTTTCTACGAATGGCTTAATTTGTAGGCATCTTCCCTATTAAAATTATTCATATGTATAATTCCAGTGAAATAGAAGGGGTTGGGGGTGAGGATTTTAGCTTGGTCAAAGCATATAAGAATTTTATATTTGAAAGAATGTTTAGTAGAGGAAAATTTTGAAAAGTGATTATGATATGTATCTACCATGTGTTATTTTAGACATTATTTTACTAATCTACTAGTTTGACCAATGTAAGAATGCTGATAGAAGCATGGAATATTATAAGCTCTAGGGTGTGTCAATAAATCCAATTGATATTTGGTAGATTTAAATAACAGTTTTAAAGTATTGAATGGTTTGAAGAGAGTTTTAATTTTTTTCTTGGCTAAATTTTTAGAGATATGATTAATGGTTCATTTTATATAGGGAAGTGCAATCATGGATCTAAGGGAGAGGTTTGCAAGTTTCTTAGAGGAAGGAAGACGAGTTTCCTAGAAAGCATTACTGATTTGGCTAGAGGAATAACCATTATTTTTAAGATCTTTCTTAAGATGATAATTCTCTTGAGAGAGGAATTGGGGATCAGAGATGTGAATGGCTATGGAAAAGAAAAGTTTTAAGATGGAAAATTTCTGGGAAGTATGGTGATGGGAGAAAAAATGGAGGTATTGATTTGTATGGATCATTTTGTTGTATAGTTAATGAAAAAGTTAACTAGCACGACCATGAGATACCAACACATCTAGAAACAATAAAGCAAAGTTTTCTTCTAACTCCATGGTAAATTGAACACAGGAGAACAAGTTGTTGAGGTTTTCCAAGTATTCATGAAGTGTAGGAATCCCATGAGACTAGGCAAAAAAGGTATCGTCCACAAAACGCTACAAACTTTTTGGATTAAGGTGCTATAAGTTGATGGCTTTAACTTAACAATGTTCCATGAAGATATTTACAATTTTTGGAGATATAATAATGTGGAGGTGATGAATATTTTAATTAGGTTAATGGTTTTAGGACCAATAAGGTTGTTGATTAGATCAAGGATTTCTGTCATAGGGATTTTAATGAACAATGAGACCACATAAAATCTAACCATGATGTCATTGGAATATATGCTCACTCTTTTCTAATGACTCTGCTTCTTTGGTCCTCGAGGATGGGTGGAGATTCCACTTCAAACATTGGAAAGTATTCTCAATCCAATCACTCAGTAACAATATCCAGAAATATCACCATTAATTATTATGGACTATGGAAGGATACATTCTCCTAAGCATTCTTTTAGCTTTGATCCTATTAATTATTTTTTTCTCATGGTTCATAGTTGTAAATTTTTATAGCCAGGGGAATGGGGTGGGTGGGGTGTTTCTCTCTAATTTGTTCAATTAATATCCTTTCCCCTTTAATTAGATGGCCCTTGCCTCCCTTCCTTCTACCTTGGCTCCTATAGGTGGCAATCAGATGGAAAATTATCCAATGAAAAATGAGGTCTCCTCTTTAGTATGTAATCCCTCCTCTTCGAGTCATGAAGACTATCTTTTATGATCAAAGTATTTCAACCAATATTGGGTTCCTTAAAAGGGATTGGGGTTCAAAAGCATTAAATATCCAAGACACTTAAAATCAAGTCACAAATTCTCCTTAAAAGATGCTCAAGAAAAGGCCTCCAAATAATTCTTAGAGGGTGGATTGAAGTTAATTTCTAGAGTGCCCCCTAGAGAAAGACGAGCCCTTTGAAAAGAGACCATATGAAGGTATTATATGTTAACATGTGAGGCCTAATAGGAAAAGCTAAAAATATCTTACTCAAGAGAAAAATGAAGGATACAAGGTTGGATGTATGAGAAAAATGGAGGCTAAAAGGTGAGATGTATTTTGTGTTCAGGAATCTATGAAAAATATGTGATGAAATTAGTATAGAGCTACATAATATTCCTACAAGTTGGTCTTTCATGGGTCTAAATTCATCCAGTGCTTTGACGGGAATTATAATAGGATCATCCAGCCATTACTCACTCATAAATTGCTATGAAATTTTTTCTCATATAATTATTATTTAACTCTATTACAAAGAACTAAATTGATGTTCTAAATTGATGTTTTTGATAATGCCCTAATACACTATATAAACATATAAAAAAATGTTTTTTATCCCTCTAAAAAATTAACTTACTTCTACTCATAAAGCAATTTAGAGTATAATTTAAGGAAAAAAATAATACAAAATTTTATAAAAAATTATTAAAATTCATAAATTATATAATTCACACAATGATAAAAACATTATTTTATTTGAAAATGCTTAATCTTTATATAATCGAAGACAACGTCTTCTCGATTGGTATGCCTCGATATTACATTGCACAGAAACGTTATCCTTATTCATACACTCCTTAAACACTCGGTGCATATTGTTTGTGAGTGATGCACGTGATGATGGTGTACAGATGGTTTGGCGGCACTTTCATGGTATTCTATAATTTAACATCTTCGACAACGCTGGTTTTAAAAATTATGTTATTTATTCATTGTAAAATTCTCTGGATTCTTCATTCACAGAATGAAGAGTGAAAAAAAAGGCACATGTTATCTTGTCCTGAAGATAAATGTAACCTTATTTTGTCCTAAAGACAAATGTTAATCTGTGCATTTTTTTTTCACTCTTCATTCTTATTTTGTCCCTAAGACAAATGTTTTTTGATATTGTGAATAATCCAGTGTTTTTTTCACTCTTAATTCTTATCTTGTCTGGAAGACAAATGTTAACCTTATTTTGTCTTGAAGACAAATGTTAATCTGTGAGTCTTTTCTTCACTCTTCATTCTTATCTTATCCTAAAGACACATATTTTTTGATACTATGAATAATCCAAAAAAATTTACAATGAATAATAACCACAAAAAACCTAAAAACTATAAATATATTATTCATCCTCCACCTTATGGAAAATATATTATTCATCCTCCACCTTATAAAAAGGAATAAAGGAAGAAAGGTATGTAATGCAGCCACAAAGAAATCACGACTCTCACACAAAAAAGAGACTTTCAAACTTGGACATTCATTACGATTCTATAATCGTTCACGACTTAGTAAAATGAAATGTAAAACTCATCGATTCAAAAGACAAAATTTCCTGGCAATCATCATTAGTCATATAACATTTTCATTTTCTCAAGCACCAGATAGATAGTTGAGGCAGACCATGCATTGTTACCAAAAAGAAACATGACGTTGCACCAGACATTTATTTGTAGTGTCATAACGAAAAATGAAACTGAATCAACATCACCAGAATCCATAGTTTCTGGTGAACAATACTAAAGAACAATACAAAATAAAACATTCTTCAATATTAAAGAACAATACAAAACAAAACATTCTTCACAGCCGTTGCTATATCCAACAGCACACAAATCACTAAATATACTGGAAACCTCGTGCCACAGACACGATTCACATTATTGAAATCATTTAATAGAAAAAAAGGAAAAAGGAGAGGCTAATATACTGCGAGTATGGCAAAGATGGTCTGCAGAATGGTGAGCAACATTAGAGAAATTCCTCCCAACATACCTAGAGTTTTCCACGGAGAAGAGAAATACTTCTTCACAAGCTCAGTCAAATGGACGCTAAATTTATCGTTGTACTGCTTATTAACTTTTTCTGCCAGGTTATCAAAGGCACCTTCTAGATTCACGGTGACTCCCTTGCATAGGCCGTTGAAGAGCTGGGCAACCTCTTCGTAGCTCCCAAGGTTGTTTGTAATGATGCCACTTTTTCTGAGCAAAGCAGTGTCTCCTTCGGAGTCGATTAACTGGTCCATCAAACACACGTAAAGCAAAACGTAATTGAATTCAAATGGTTTGCACATCTCAAAAGCAATTAGGTTACAGAAAAATGTCTCAGTGGAGTCTCCGATGGTGATCGGAGGAAGGAAAAGTGTGGCGCTCTTCTGGTCAAATTTAATATTTGCAATGCCTCTGTCGCATGGCTGGAATTTGATCCCAGCGTTTGCTAAAGACATTGCGCGATGGATATGATCGCATGCGATGGCATTATCTTGGGCGGAGAGAGGTATGTAGCCTGCATTACGGGAATTTGCGATGTCACCCCTTGCATTGTTCCCCGCATGCTGATCGCCATTATCGGAATGATGAGATACAATGAATCTGTGCATAAAACCATGAAGATGATGAACTTCTTCATTTGGAGGCCAGGAGCATAGATTTTCATAATGTTTTTCGTAGTCGAAAGGGTAGAGCAAGGACAAGAATGATCGTGGATCTTGTGGACGCAGCATTTCGAAAAGCTTTTCCTGTGACTCAATATCTGTGGAGTCAAGCTCCAATTTTAATAGCATTAGGAGAACCGTCGAGGGAACTTGATTTTTGAGCTTCAAAATGTCCTCGAGGATATCCTTTCCAGTATAAAAAATTTTATCCCCCTCAAAAATGTTGGAAATTAATTCCAACTGCTGAATTCAATCAACAGTAATTGCAGAAGTGAAAGATCAGTGGCACATTGAAGCCTTAGCAAAGGCCGTTGCCGCTGTCTTAATGAAATTGCAAAAGGATTGGAAAGCCACACAGGTGCAGTACAGAACAGATAGGGTTAGACCCCTTTGATATTTTATCCAAGACGGTAGCCGATTTCTTAACAGCAGAGTTTAATGCCAAGACTCAAAGTCTTGCCAGCAGCAAAAAGCTTTGATTACAGGTTGAATCAGGCTTTAAAGCCTTACCAATATAATCGGTGGAGTTAATGACTTAGGCGGTAATCGCAAGTCTTACTCACAGTGTCTTGTTGATGTGGCGATGGACCAATGCGATCATCGCAATCGGCAGTTCCAATTGAAACCACCGCAATGTATTCGCAGTGTTGAAACATTGTGATGCGATGAACGCAATCGCAACTGTTTCATATTATAAATTTCCCTCCACTTTGAGCCTAGGCTCGGTGGTCCCACAGACCACGCGGCGTTGTTTCAATTGAATCGCAACATCGCAATCGGGAGGACCTTTTGTTATACCGCCGTTGAAAAATCGTGATGCAATTGGCGTGATCACGCAATTGCAATCGCAAGCCTCAAGTGTTCCGCCCATCCATATTTTATCATCGATTGAGAGTCGTGATGCGATCGCAATCGCAACATCGCACATCACTCATCGCGCAAATCCCAAATCACAATCGGGATTTTAAAAAGGGTCATGAGTTGTCTATTAAGACCGGACCCGATGCATTATATGTGTTATGATTTAATTTTAATATATGCACGGCGCATATATAATGTAAAGGCCCAAGAGCCTATTATGTAATTTTTTTTGTTCTTTTTATGCACAGCGGTGCGAATTAAAAAAATACAGAGCAGCGTATTTTTTTTTGAGAGACAGAGAGTTTTATTAAGACAGTGAAGTCTTGTGTGTGCACTGTGTTGTAGCAGCAGTCACTTATTTTGTAAATCCCTCTGTGAGAGGAAGAATTTGTAACAGTTTTTTTTATGAAATCGATATTACAACATGGTATCAGAGCTAGTCCAGGCTCTTTGAAGCTCAAAGAAGCTGAAGGAAAGGAGTTCTTTGTTGCAGCAGCTTCTCCAGCAGTGTGAAGACTCAGCCAAAAATAATCCAAAGGTATTTCTCGATACAGTTTTTGTCTTACTGTTGCAAAACAGTGAGCTATTTTAAATAAACAGTCAAGTGTTTTTAAATCATAGTTAAGAGTCCAGAATGGCTGGAGCCAGCACTGGTATGGGTATGGGAAATATCCATCTCCCACAATTTAATGGGAAAAATTATGACTACTGGTCAATAACTATGAGAGCTTTATTTGTATCCCAAGATTTATGGGAATTTGTTGAGGATGGCTTTGAAGAGCCAGCAAATGAAGAAGAGTTTTATGTTTTAACTCAGACAGGAAGGGAGTTGCTGAAGATCAATAACAAGAAAGACTCCAAAGCTCTCTTCTTATTGTATCAAGCAGTGCATGAGAGTGTGTTTCCGAGGATAGCAGCAGCCAAGAGATCCAAAGAAGCATGGGAAACTCTCAAGACAACCTATCAAGGCATGGAGAAAGTGAAGACAGAAAAAATTCAGTTGCTAAGGAGCGACTTTGAGACTCTCTGTATGAAAGAGTCAAATACTATTGACTCATTCTTCACTCATGTGATTGGAATGGTCACACAAATAAGATCTCATGGAGAGACTCTTGAAGACAAGAGGATTGTGGAAAAACTCTTGAGAATTTTACCCTCAAGATTCGATGTGATTGTCACCACCATAGAAGAGACTAAGGATCTCACAAAGCTCACAGTGGATGAGCTACACGCATCACTGATGACTCATGAGCAGAGATTGGGTAGGAGTGAAAACTCATCTCTTGAGCATGACTTTAAGACCCAGATGTCTTTCGGAAGAGGAAGAGGGCAAGGCAGAGGAAACAAAAGAGGAAGAGGTGGAAGCCAAAATAGAGGTTGAAGGAACATCCCTTCACATTCACATGGAAGGTGCAACAGTCAAAATCACAGCCACGACCAAGGCAGCAACCAGCAGAGTGGTCAGCAGAATGCTCAAGGACATAGGTATGACAAATCCAATTTCAAATGTCATTATTGTAAAAAATATGGTCATTATGCTAATGAATGTAGAAAGAAGCAGCAAGATATGGGAAATAGAACTAGTGCAAATTTCACTAGAGAAAATATCACCCAAAATAAATTTTTTTTAGCTTGTAATATGGCTGAAGAAAAGAATGAGGATTTATGGTTTCTAGACTCCGGTTGTAGTAACCATATGACAGGAAACATAGCAATGTTTTCTATGTTAGATGAGAGTGTGAAGTCACAAGTCACACTAGGAACTGATAATAAAGTTTCTGTTATGGGAAAAGGAAATGTAAATGTTTTAACAAGGAAAGGTGCAAAGAAATCCATAGCAGATGTTTATTATGTTCCAGGAATGAAATGTAACCTCTTAAGTATTGGACAGCTTGTCCATAAGGGGTATAATGTTTTCTTTGAGGATGATGTTTGTACAATTATGGACAAACCACCCAGAAAATAATGTATTGCTAAAGTGAAGATGACAAAGAACAGAATGTTCCCTCTTAGAATGAGAGCAGATTTGAAGAATGAAGAAAAGATAGCAGCAGTGGCATAAGAGACTTTCTAAAGCGAACCAAAAGATGATAATTGGTTATGGCACTTGAGATTTGGACATCTCAACTTTGGAAGTCTAAATTTGTTGAAAAGAAAAGAAATGGTAAGAGGTTTACGATTGATAGAGAAACCGGACAGCCTTTGTGAAGGTTGTATCTTGGGGAAACAACACAGAGAAAGTTTTCCTTCCGGGAAAAGCATGAGGGAAAAGCACCCTTAGAGATTGTCCACTCAGATGTGTGTGGACCGAAGCAAACTCCGTCGATTACAAGCAGCCACTATGTGTTAACATTCATAGATGATTTTACAAGAAAAACTTGGGTTTACTTTTTGAAAAAGAAAAGTGAAGTGTTTAAAAAATTTTGCAATTTCAAAGCACTTGTTGAGAACCAGAGTGGGTTGCATATCAAAGTCCTAAGGATTGACAGAGGAGGTGAGTATATAACTAAATATTTTCTACGTTTTTGTAGAGAAAATGGTATTCAAAAGCAATTTACAACTAGATATACTTCGCAGCAAAATGGAGTAGCCGAAAGGAAGAATAGAACGATAATGGACATGGCAAGAAGTATGTTAAAGGCAAAGCATTTGCCTAATGATTATTGGGCTGAAGTTGTACATTGTGCAGCGTATATTTTGAATAAGTGCCCTACAAAAGCAGTTATGAAAAAAGTGCCGAAAGAGGCATGGAGTGGCACAAAGCAAGGTGTCACACACATGAAGGTTTTTGGATGTGTGGCTTATGCACACATTCCGGATCAGCTGAGGAAGAAATTGGACAGCAAGGGGGAGAAATGTATTTTCATTAGATACAGTGAGGAATCCAAGGCTTATAGGTTGTATAACCCATCCACCAAGAAGTTTATTGTGAGAAGAGATGTTCAGTTTATTGAAGAGGAAGCTTGGGATGGAAGCATAGAGAAAACAGTGAATGTAAAACACTATTTATCTCATGGTGAAAATAATGAAGAGTTGGCTGAAATACATCCCCAAATAGCAGCAGAGCACACCCTTGAGGAGAAATGGCAGTGCTTCTCCAAGCACACCACAAGGAGGAAATTCAAGTGCTTCTTCAAGCATTTGTACATCTAATGAAAAAGGTAAGAAATTCAGAAGTTTGAAGGATATTTATGAAAAATATATAGCAAATGAAGGTATCAATTCTTTGTTTGCTTTATATTTTCATATTGATGATCCTGTTCATTTTGAAGAAGCTATCAAGAATGAGAAATGGATAGAAACTATGGATGAGGAGATAAATTCCATAGAAAGAAACAAGACTTGGGATTTGGTTGAACTCCCAAAAGGTAAAGAAGTCATAGGAGTTAAATGGGTCTACAAGACCAAGAGTAATGTTGAAGGCAAAATAAAGAGACACAAGGCAAGGCTTGTTGTCAAAGGTTATAAGCAGAAGCATGGGATAGATTATGAGGAAACTTTCGCACCGGTTGCTAGAATGGAAACCATGAGAGCAGTGTTGTCCATAGCAGAACAAAACAAGTGGAAAGTTTACCAAATGGACGTGAAGTCAGAATTCCTAAATACAGTGTTAATGGAAGAGGTTTACATTGAACAACCTCTCGGCTATGAAAAGAAAGGCCAAGAGCACACAGTGTGTAAGTTGAAGAAAGCTCTTTATGGGTTGAAGCAAGCGCCAAGAGCGTGGTACAGTAGGATAGATTCATATCTACTGGAAAATGGATTTGAAAAGTGTGAGGGAGAACCCACCCTCTACATCAAAGAAAAAGATGGAAAAATATTGATTGTAGTTTTATATGTTGATGATGTTATTTTCACTGGTAATGATGATTACCTTATTGAAAATTTTAAAACAGTCATGAAAGAAGAATTTGAAATGACTGACATGGGTTTGTTGAGATACTTCTTAGGAATAGAAGTAGAACAAGATGAAAATGGGATTTGTATGTTAATGAGGTGCTAGAAAGATTTAACATGCAGGAAAGCAAAGCAGCGATCACTCCCACAGTGATGGGATTAAAACTCAGCAAAGAGGACAACAACAAGGATTTTGATCCTAGTTTATACAAGAGCATAGTTGGCAGCCTTATGTATTTGACTGCAACTAGGCCATACATAATGCATGTTGTTAGTTTGATTTCCAGATTCATGGAAAAGCCAAAATATGCACATTGGCAGGCAGCAAAAAGAATTCTGAGGTATGTTAAAGGTACTAAAAGCTTTGGTATTTTTTATACTGCTTCAAAATGTTCAGATTTAGTTGGATACACTGATAGTGATTGGGATGGAAGTGTTGATGATCGGAAGAGTAATTCCGGTTATGTTTTTTACATGGGTTCAGGAGCCATTTCATGGGCTTCTAAGAAACAACCCATTGTAGCATTGTCTATAGCAGAAGCGGAATATGTGGAAGCTACAGCAGCAGCGTGTCAAGCAATTTGGATGAGAAAAATGTTGAGAAGTTTATGCCAAGAACAGGTAAAAGGGACAGTGATTTTTTGTGACAATAGCTCAGCTATTGCATTGTCTAAAAATTCAGTTTTTCATAAAAGGACAAAGCACATTGACACCAAGTTTCATTTCATACGTGAATTGGTTAACAATGGTGAGATAGTTTTGCAACATTGCAGAACAGAGGATCAATTTGCAGATATTTTGACAAAGCCACTAGCGCAGAAAAGCTTTGAACATTTCAAGAAATGCCTGGGTATGCAGAAAAACCCAGCAGTTGAAATTAAGGGGGAGTGTTGGAAATTAATTCCAACTGCTGAAGTCAATCAGCAGTAATTGTAGAAGTGAAAGATTAGTAGCACATTGAAGCCTTAGCAAAGGCGGTTGCCACTGTCTTAATGAAATTGCAAAAGGAATGGAAAGCCACACAGGTGCAATACAGAACAGATAGGATTAGACCCCTTTGATATTTTATCCAAGGTGGTAGCCGATTTCTTAACAGAAGAGTTTAATGCCAAGACTCAAAGTCTCGCAGGTAGCACAGAGCTTTGATTACAGGTTGAATCATGCTTTAAAGCCTTACCAATATAATCAGCAGAGTTAATGACTTAGGCGGTAATCACAAGTCTTACTCACAGTGTCTTGTTCATGTGGCGATGGACCGATGCGATCATCGCAATCGGCAGTTCCAATTGAAACCACTGCAAGGTATTCACAGTGTTGAAACATTGCAATGCGATGAACGCAATCGCAACTGTTTCATATTATAAATCACCCTCCACTTTGAGCCGAGGCCCAGTGGTCCCACAGACCACGTGGAATTGTTTCAATTGAATCGCAACATGGCAATCAGGAGGACCTTTTGTTATACCGCCGTTGAAAAATCGCGATGCGATTGGCGCGATTGCGCAATCGCAATCACAAGCCTCAAGTGTTCCGCCCATCCATATGTTATCGTTGATTGAGAGCTGCGATGCGATTGCAATCGCAACATCGCACATCACTCATCGCGCAAATCGCAAATCGCAATCGGGATTTTAAAAAGGGTCACGAGTTTTCTGTTAAGACCGGACCCGATGCATTATATGTGTTATGATTTAATTTTAATATATGCATGGCGCATATATAATGTAAAGGCCCGAGAGCCTATTATGTAATTTTTTTTGTTCTTTTTATGCACAACAGTGCGAATTAAAAAAAATACAAAGCAGCGTATTTTTTTTGAGAGATAGAGAGTTTTATTAAGACAGTGAAGTCTTGTGCGTGCACTGTGTTGTAGCAGCAGTCACTTATTTTGTAAATCCCTCTGTGAGAGGAAGAATTTGTAACAGTTTTTTTTATGAAATCGATAGTACAAAAAAAAAGTGGTTCATATTGTTCATAGATCAAATGACTACTTCCTGGTAGTGAGTTGCCACTCAGAGTCCTCAATATTTCTAAAATAAAACATCCGTCCAAAGTTAGCATGACAGCGAGTGCCTCGTCGTCACAATTGATTTTTTCTTCATAGCTATCCCTGATTCCTTTATGCAGCTTCACGACATCCTCTTTTGTACGAAGGAATAACTCCATGAAAGAATCTGGATCATTCGTGAGATTCCTCACATGTTTAAACCTCGTCGTCATTCTATTGACGGCTCTTGCTTTGTACTCCTCCATTGGAGGAAACTTTTCACAATGGTGATACGGACCCAACGGAACTCTTTTGGTAACATATGCTTCCCTTTTTACCGTGTTCGGAATGAGGATGTTGGGAACTCTGAATATTCATACGCTTGTCGAGTTTCGCAGGCGACCAACCTCTAAATTTCGTTTCACTATAATGATGCGATCAACCTCTAAACGACACTCTCCTCGCCCTTCTTTCCCCTTACGTGATTCTATCGGTTGCTTCTGCTGTGACGTCTGTCCCTCGTCACTCTCGAAATGGGAGTGGGATGCAACCATCTTATGAAAAAAATTAGCAGAATAGAAGGAGAAGAAGATAGCGTCTAACGCTTCAACATATGGTTACCCACTACAGAAGTGACTCCTCTTTATCGTAGCCTCTTTACCAATAACCAACTACTGCAGCAGCTAACAACTATTCACACACTACAGGAATTAGCTACTAGTCATATTCATGACAACTAATCTTCTTTCTAATGGCCAACAACCAGTCCCTCTCGTACCATTACAGCATAAATGTATAATAATTAACTGAGTCAATGCAGTAGTAACTAGCATGTGCACGACTGTGCAAAGGGTACGAGAGGTGCATTAAATGAGAAGGTTGGACCGCAGTCCGAGAGGTGCATTAAATGAGAAGGTTGGACAGATGATCAATTTTGATTGGTTGGAGGAATAATCAAATGGCAAAATCTAAATGGTTGGAAGGGCGATAGAGAAAGCTTCTCATTAACTGGAGTGAACAGTGTTTGTCCACCCAAAACCAACAAACAAAATGCCTCCAACATAATTACTTTAAAATATATTGATTACCTCAACCAATTCTTCTTTTACCATTACAACATAAAGGTATAATAATTAATAATCAACACACATTAATAAATGAATAGCTCAATACATATTGATTACCAACTTATTCTTCTCGTAGCATTAGTTTCCCTAACTAATTATTCTCGTACCATTACAGCATAGATGTATAGCCATTACAACATAAATGTATAATATAACTTTTGGTCGTTGATTCTGCTTGCTTTATGAAGAAATATAATTTTTGTTGTTGATTATCGTTGCCTTATATTTAAAGACGGTATATGGAAATTTGTGGAAATTTGTATTTTTAATAATATAACATACTTAATTGCTTAGGTAAAGTATGCATGACATAAAAGAAATTATATGTCTAAACCTAAGTATGTTGGTTATAAAATTACTTAGGTATAAAAGCAATTTTATGATTAAATTATTACTTAGGTATAAAAGCAATTTTATGATTAAATTTTGTGTTAATTTATTGTCATGTCACAATTTCAATTCCTTGTTTTCTATAACAATTTCATTCCCAGGTTTCATGCATATATGTTTACTTTATTTTAATAATTATTTAACAAAAGCAATTAGAAAATATAACAATTTTAAAAATTTGGAAGGTTTAAGGTTTCTATTAAACCCACAAATGCATCAAATATGCAACTCTAAATCCCTATTTTATAGTCATTTGTTTTACATATTCCCAAAATTTTATGTCTCACTTGTAAGAAAGGTGTTGTTCTTTTCCATAGTCACAATAGGTTGAATTCCTTATTGTAAATTTTGAATTCATGTAGTGGAGAATTGTTTTTCTTTGTCCAAATTTCATATAGTTTAACAGTGCCATTTTTCTTGAGCTATATTTTAACATTGTTACAACCATGCTTTGAATTGTTATAGAAAATTAAAATAAATAAAATAGTGCACAAATAAACCAAGTGGAGTGTTGATGGAGAAATCCCCGCGTATTCGAAAATTGGAAAAAAGAGACTAAAACTCTTATCCACAAGGACTTGCAAGATCTCTACCTCCAATATGAGAGACACAGCATTTCATACATATACCTTATTAGTCCTTGCCCGTTTGGGCTAGGGACTATAATAATCGTTTTTAGTCACTGTTATTAGTTAGACATAGATATTAATGAAAATTTTTAGTTTTAACAAAGGCTTTTCTTTAGATTTTCTCTCCCGTCCAATGAAAAAAAAATTCATCTTATTCGGCCTTATATCGAGGTCGTGCTTAGCATAAACTCAGCAAATCCATTGTATGATACCCAATTGTCACACTCAATGAATTAATGATATTCAACTGTTACACTCAATGAATTAATGCTAGCATTAATCCTTAAACATTTAATGCTAACCCATAATATGCTTCTTCGCTTCATTTTTCTTGCTTTTGGCTCTCGATCTCTCAAGAGAACCTTCTAGCTTCACTTCCTTTGCCTTGCTTTTTGCTCTCGATATTTCAAAAGAACCTTCTAGCTGTCAAGAGATCCTTCATTAGGTGTCTCCTGCATGTTGGTGCTCTTATATGTTAAATTTTCAAGCTCATCTTGACATAATTGTATGCTCTTATTGTTGGGTGTGGAGCCTGATTATCTTGTTTACTTTGTATCACAGCTTTGGACCCCCGTACCTTAAAAGGGGCGGCAACGCCGCCCGAAATTTAATCGCTGCCGTGGGGGGTCCAGGGGGGGGCGGCAGCGCTTTTCGGAGCCCCCCCCCTGGCGGGGGTTCGGGGGCAGCGCCCCCGAAGCTAAAAATTGATGTAAAATTGCCTTGTAAAAGTATAGTAATTTCTAGTCAATCTGGGCCGTTCATTAGGCAAATGATCTGACGGTAGAAGTTATGTTTAGATTAGGTTTTTTGCTCCGAAGGCAACCCTCAGGAGTATAAGGGGGTATCAGACATGGTCGTATATTATGTGTGGTTCTCTAGCGAGAAACAGAGAGGGAGACTCGTGAGAGAGAATTAAGAGGATGGTTACAAATGGATCATTTATAGTTTTGTCTCTTCATTTTGTTGGATAATATAAAGGAAGGACCGCTGCTCCGGTGGACGTAGCTCCAAAATCGGGTGAACCACGTATATCTGTGTCTCTCTGGTTTTATGTGTTTTGTGTGCTTGTATTTTTCCGCATATTTTATGTGTTTCATTGCTCTGTAATATTTAATTTTCTAACACTTATTCTTCCCTACAATGGCCCCTAGAAGGCCTCTTGGTTTTATTGTGTAGGTTATGCTGCTTGGACTGCCGCTCTGCTGCTTTTTCTCATGCACTTATTCTCCCCTGCAATGGCCCCAATGGCCCTTGGAAGGGCTCTCGGTTTCATTGTGCTGGTTATGCTGCTTGGACTCCTGCTCTGTTGCTTTTTCCACACTGCCCCTCTCCTGCTTTTCCTCTAGGGCTCTTGGTTTTATTATGCTGGTTATGATGCTTGGACTATCGCTCTGTTGATTTTCTCCAGACCTAGACCCGATCTACAAGAACCAGAACAACTAAAAGACTTAAGGACCTTGACTAAAAGAGAACAATGCAGGAGCTGAAAGCCCACTGCCAACAAACACATTCGGTACGAATCAAACTTACAGCCAGTATCAACTTTTGTGTATACTTTGTGCATTCACCTCAATCAACTCTTTGCATTCGCCTTAATCAATTCTTCTTATACATGTAAACTCCTCTTCTTCTACATGTATTGCTTTGCTTCTTTTTTTTCAGCATCTTAATCTATAAAAAAAAAATCATAAATGCAAAATAAATGCAAATCAAATGAAAAATAAATGCAAAATAATTTCAGTAAGAAAAACCCAATATTTTGAACGAAAAATGTTCCAAAGCAGATCTCTTTGTGCTTGTAAAAATTAAAATAAAAACCACGAATATTTGATATTCGTCCTAGGTAATATAGCATCTCGGTTGTAAAGGCAAGTTCATCCGTGTGTAGAAGAAACTTCTCGAAGAAAATATTGATTGTAAAAAACCAGCACTGAAGCTGAGATCATGGAACTGCACTACTTGATTCTCTCTCTACAACAAGCCCTTTAGACACACGGATCTGTTGGAATTTCTGATAATTCTAGAACAAATGACTGAGAGAATAGTACTCTCCTTCTTAACACAGAGAATAACTGGATAGAGATAGCGAAATAAAATTTTTCTTTCTATTTCATTAATATAACTAAAACTATTACAAAATGATAGATTTCTTCCTCTCTGGAGGGATTCACAAAACTGGACTGACTGCTACAGACGCAGTGCTCACACAAATTCTCTCTCTATCTCTCAAAACGCACAAAATAGTGCTATGTTATGGTTCACTGTGTTTTCTCTGCCTGCGGGCTTACATAGCAATACAACACAACAATACAATAATTCTATTACAATACTACGGCCCTTTCACTTTTTATATGGTGCGGCAGAAATAAAAACATAAAACAAATTACAAAGGAAATACATTGCCGAAATCATAAAATTTAACCTAAAATTTCTTTAGCACGATATGCGAGTGGAGCCCACTTCGCAATCGACGATCGGCTATCGGCGGAACAAAAAAACATGCAATGTTGCAATTGCGATTTGCGATTGCGCGATTGCGTGATGTGTGATGTGCGATTGTGGTGGGACCACATCGCATTGCACCATCGACATCGGCGGAAAACATAAGCGAAATGAACCTTGCGATTGTGATGTGCAATTTGCGACATCGGCGATCGCATCGGCGGAAATCAAAATAGCGGAAACACATTTTGGATGTTGCGATTGTGATTGTGCGACTGCGACAATCGCATTGAAAATATTGCAATGACCTATGGTTTGGGCGGATAGTGATATGAGACTTGCGATTGCGACAATCACATCGCAAACTTCAATCGGTGATGACATTTTGAATGGAAGAACATGCATTGTCCCTTTGCAATTTGCGATTGTGATTGTGGTGGGACCACATCGCATCGCATCACAAACTCTCAATCGGCAGAACACATTGCGATGGCGGAAACATACGACGTTCCTTTTGTGATTTGCGATTGTGATTGTGATCGCATCACATTGCATCGGAACACTTCATATCAACAAGACACTTACTCAAAACTTGCAATTGCGATCGGTTGTGAAGTGGTGGGGACCACTATCATGAGTCTCATTTAAAACTTAAAAGATCTTTGGCGTTTGAACAAAACTTCTTCATATTTGGTTGTTGAGGGCTTAAAAGCCCGAAATGACTGTTTTCATTAAAGCTCTATTCTTGCGTGGTTTGAACCATAAAAGTCTTCATTTCTCTGCAAAAACGGCTACGCCCATACAAACATAAATTCTCCTCTACAATGGTGGCTGCTGCCCATCAACATTAATTCCATCCTTATGGTTTTCTCCATTCCTCTTGAATACATGGTGCTGTGCACTCAACCTTCTCTGCTGCTACCCCTGTTGTACTCTGTTTCTACCTGCACAAGGTACGCAGGTGACTTTAATATTTCAACACTCTCCCTTAAAGTCAGTTGTTGGGTTATCAGTCATACCCAAGCATTTTCTTAAGTATTCAAAACTCTTTTTCCCCAATGGCTTTGTCAAAATATCTACAAACTACTCCTCTGTTCTACAATGCTGTAAAACAATTTCTCCATTGTTCACCAATTCTCTGATATAGTGAAACTTGGCATCTATGTGTTTTGTTCTCTTGTGAAACACAGAATTCTTTGATAATGAAATAGCTGAGCTATTGTAACTATAAATCACTATGCCCTTTACTTTTTCTTGACACAAATTCCTCAACATCCTTCTCATCCAAACTACTTGACATGTTGCTGTTGTAGCTGCCACATACTCTGCCTCTGCTGTAGATAATGCTACAATAGGTTGTTTCTTAGAAGCCCATGAAATGGCTCCTAATCCCATATGAAATACATAATCGGATGTGCTTTTCCGATCATCTACACTTCCAGCCCAATCACTGTCAATGTAACCAATTAACTCAGAATTTTCTGAAGTAGTATATAAAATACCATACCTTTTAGTTCCTTTCACATACCTCAGAATTCTCTTCGCTGCTTGCCAATGTGCTTCTTTTGGCCTCTCCATGAATCTAGAAATCAAACTCACATCATGCATAATATATGGCCTAGTTGTAGTCAAATACATGAGGCTGCCAACTATGCTCTTATACAAACTTGGATCAAAATCCTTGCTGCTGTCATCTTTACTCAACTTCAATCCCATTACTGTGGGAGTAATTTCTGCTTTGCACTCCTGCATGTTAAATCTCTCCCAAACTTCATTAACATATTTTTCTTGTGAGATAAAAATCCCATTTTCATTTTTCTCTACTTCTATTCCTAAGAAGTATCTCAACAATCTCATGTCAGTCATTTAAAATTCTTCTTTCATGACTGTTTTAAAATTTTCACTGAGGTAATCATCATTACTTATGAATATCACATCATCAACATATAACACAACAATGAGCATCTTACCATCCTTTTCTTTGATTTATAATGTGGGTTCTCCTTCACATTTTTCGAATCCATTTTCCAGTAGATAGGAATCTATCCTACTGTACCATGCTCTTGGTGCTTGCTTCAGCCCATAAAGAGCTTTCTTCAACTTGCAAACTTTATGCTCTTGGCCCTTTTTCTCATAGCCTAGAGGTTGTTCCACATAAACCTCTTCCATTAACACTCCATTTAAAAACGTGGATTTTACATCCATCTGGTATACTTTCCATTAGTTTTGTGTTGCTATGGACAACATTGCTCTTACTGTTTCCATTTTTGCAACTGGCGCAAAATTTTCTTCATAGTCTCTTCCATGCTGCTACTTATATCCCTTGACAACAAGTATGGCCTTGTGTCTTTCTATCTTACCTTCAACATTGCTTTTGGTCTTGTAGACCCATTTTACTCCAATGGCTTCTTTACCTTCTGGGAGATCAACCAGCTCCCATGTTTTGTTCTTCTCTATGGCATTAATTTCCTCATCCATAGCTTCTATCCATTTTCTATCTTTTATGGCGTTTTCAAAATGAATAGGATCATCAAAATGACAATACAAAGCAAATAAGGAGTTCATACCTTCATTTTTCGCTTCCTTCTCATAGATATCATTAATATTTCTGAATCTCGTTCCTCTTTCATTTGTTGTAGTTGAGCTTGAAGACGCACTCAATTCTGCTCCATGTGCTGTGCTTGGAGAAGCACTCTTATTTCTTCTCAAGGGTGTTCTAGCTTCTGCTTGAGGTGTCCCTTGTTGTCCTTGTGTTGGTGGAGGTTGTGCTACTGATGAGGTATTAATTTCAACTACATCTTCCTCATCTTCATCATGAGATAAATAGCTTTTGACATTGACTGTTTTCTCAATGCTTCCATCCCATGCTTCCTCTTCAATGAACTACACATCTCTGCTTATCACAAATTTCTTTGTGGATGGGTTATACAATCTATATCCTTTGGAATCTTCACAATATCCAAGGAAGATGCACTTCTCCCCCTTACTGTCCAACTTCTTCCTTAACTGATTTGGAATGTGTACATATGCTACACATCCAAAAACTCTCATGTGGGTGACTCTCTATTTTCTGCCACTCCACGCTTCTTCTGGAACTCTGTCCATTACAAAATTTGTTGGGCATCTATTCAAGATGTATACTGCACAATTTGCAGCGTCTTCCCAATACTCATTTTGCAAGTGTTTTTCCTTTAGCATACTTCTCACCATTTCTGTTATGGTTCGATTCTTCCTTTCAGTAACTCCATTTTGTTGCAGTGTATACCTTGTAGTAAATTGTTTGTGTATGCCATTCTCTCTACAATAACACAGAAATTCTTTTGAGATGTACTCACCTCCTCTGTCAGTTCTGAGAACTTTGATATGCAGTCCACTCTGTTTCTCTACAAGAGCTTTAAAATGGCAAAATTTTTCAAAAACTTCACTTTTATATTTCAGGAAATAAACCCATACTTTCCTTGTGAAATCATCAATGAAGGTTAGCATGTAATTGCTACTTGAAACTGATGATGTTTGCATCGGCCCACATAAATCTGAATGAATGATTTCTAAGGGTGCTTTCGCCCTTATGCTCTTTGCTGATGGAAAGTTTTCTCTGTGTTGTTTTCCCAAGATGCAGCCTTCAGATAGGCTGTCTGGTTTCTCAATCAATGGTATACCTCTTACCATTCCTTTTCTATGCAACAAATTTAATCCTTCGAAATTGAGATGTCCAAATCTCAAGTGCCATAACCAGTTTTCATCTTTCGCTTCCTTCTGAAATACCTCTTGAGTTACAGCTGCTACATTCTTTTCTTTTCCTTTCAAGTCAATGTTGAGCTTGAGTGGAAACATTCTATTGCTGGTCATTTGTATTTCAGCAATAATCTTCTTGCTTGGAGGTATATCCATTATTGTGCACACATCATTGTTAAACAATACTTTGTAACCTTTGTTTATGAGCTTCCCAACACTCAAAAGATTACACTTCAATCCAGGAACACAATATACATCTGGCACAAATTTTTGCTCACCATTTCTTGCACGAATACTAACTCTGCCTTTTCCCTTGACAGAGATCTTAGTATCGGTTCCTGTGGTTACTTCTGATTTAACTTCTTCATCAAGGTTGGCAAACATTGTTATTTTTCCAGTCATGTGATTACTACAACCTGAATCTAAGAACCATACATCATCTTGTCTATCCTATGCTACACTACATGTTAACAACACATTACTCGGGTTCTTTTCTTCTTTTTCTACATTAGCATTCTGCCTATTTTTCATGTCACTTTGCTTTTTCCTACATTCATTGGCATAGTGCCCATATTTCTTACAATAATGACATTGGACATTGGATTTGTCATACCTTTGTCCATGAGCATGTTGGTGTTGGTGTTGGTGTTCACCTTATTGGCTGTTGCACTAGCTGTGGTTGTGATTCTGATTGTTGCTCCTTCCATGTGAATGTGAAGGGTTGTTCTTTCCTCCTTTGTTTTGGCTTCTGCCTCTTCCTCTTCCAAAAGGAATTTGGGTCTTGAAGGCATGCTCTAGAGATGAGTTTTCATTTCTACCCAATCTCTGTTCATGTGTCATCAGTGATGCATGAATTTCATCTACCGTGAACTTTGAGAGATCCTTAGTCTCTTCTATGGTGGTAACTATAACATCAAACCTTGAGGGTAGGCTCCTCAATAGTTTCTCCACTACCCTTATTTCTTCAAGAGTTTCTCCATGGGACCTTATCTGTGTGACCATTCCAATCACCTGTGTGAAGAATGAGTCTATGTTATCAGACTCTTTCATACAGATATCTTCACTTTCTCCATACCTTGATAGGCTATTTTAAGAGTATCCCATGCATCCTTAGATCTCTTAGCTGCTGCTATCCTCGAAAACACACTCTCATGTACTGCTTGATACAAATAGAAGAGGGCTTTAGAGTCCTTCTTCCTATTGCTCTTCAATAAATCCTTCTCTGCCTGAGTTAAGGCATTAAAGGCCTACTCATCAACTGGTTCATCAAAACCATCTTCTACAAATTCCCATAAGTCTTGTGAGGCAAACAGGGCTCGCATGGTAATGGCCCAATAATCATAGTTCTTCCCATTAAATTGTGGAAGCTGAGCATTTCCAATACTCATACTAGTGCTTGGTCCAGCCATTGCTTATAAACTGAACTCTGAACTAAACTTGACTGTGTTTTTCAAACAAACTGTCTTTCCTTCTTTAAGAGACAAACTCAGTCTCTGAGGACTACTCTTTTAAACAAAACAACAACTCTGGTTTTTTGAGAAATACCTGGAGTTAGTCTTCTGTTGAGCCTTGCGTGAAGGCAAACAAATCTTCTTCTTCCTTCAGCTTCTTTGACACCTTCAAAGAGCCTGGATAAGCTCCGATACCATGTTGGAATTTCTGATAATTCCAGAACAAAGGACTGAGAGAATAATACTCTCCTTCTTAACACAGAGAATAACTGGATAGAGATAGCGGAATAAAACTTTTCTTTCTATTTCATTAACAGAACTAAAACTATTAAAAAATGATAGATTTCTTCCTCTCTGGAGGGATTCACAAAACTGGACTGACTGCTACAGACGCAGTGCTCACACAAATTCTCTCTCTGTCTCTCAAAACACACAAAACAGTGCTCTGTTATGGTTCACTGTGTTTTCTTTGCCTGCGGGCTTACACAACAATACAACACAATAATACAATAATTCTATTACAATACTACGGCCCTTTCACTTTTTATATGGTGCGGCAGAAATAAAAACATAAAACAAATTACAAAGGAAATACATTGTTGAAATCATAAACTTTAACCTAAAATTTCTTTAGCGCAATATGCGAGTGGAGCCCACTTCGCAATCAGCGATCGGCGATCGGCAGAACAACAAAACATGCAATGTTGCAATTGCAATTTGCGATTTGCGATTGCGCAATGAGCGATGTACGATGTGCGACTATGGTGGGACCACATCATATCGCACCATCGACATCAGCGGAAAACATAAGCGGAATGAACCTTGCGATTGCGATGTGCGATTTGCGACATCAGCGATCACATCGGCGGAAATCAAAATAGCGGAAACACATTTTGGATGTTGTGATTGTGATTGTGTGATTGCGAAAATCGCATCGCAAATATTGAAATGACCTGTGGTTTGAGCGGATGGTGATATGAGACTTGTGATTGCGATGTGCGATTGCGACAAACGCATCGCAAACTTCAATCGGCGATGACATTTTGGATGGTGGAGCATGCATTGTCCCTTTGCGATTTGCAATTGCGATTGTGGTGGGACCACATCGCATCACATCGCAAACTCTCAATCGGTGGAACACATTGCGATGGCGGAAACATACAACATTCCTTTTGCGATTTGTGATTGTGATTGTGATCGCATCGCATCACATCGAAACACTTCATATCAACAAGACACTTACTCAAAACTTGCGATTGCGATTGGCTGTAAAGTGGTGCGGACCACTATCACGGGTCTCATTCAAAACTTAAAAGATCTTTGGCGTTTGAACAAAATTTCTTCATCTTTGGTTGTTGAGGGCTTAAAAGCCTGAAATGACTGTTTTCATTAAAGCTCTGTTCTTGCGTGGTTTGAACCACAAAAGTATTCATTTCTCTACAAAAATGACTACGCCCATACAAACATAAATTCTCCTCTGCAATGTTGGCTACTGCCCATCAAAATTAATTCCATCCTTATGGTTTTCTCCATTCCTCTTGAATACACGGTGTTGTGCACTCAACCTTCTCTGCTGTTGCCCCTGTTGTACTCTGTTTCTACCTGCACAGGGTACGCAGGTGACTTTAATATTTCAAGAGGGTCGGAAAGCCCTTCAGACACACAGGTCGGAACTGCCTGCTAAGACTTTATCATCGGTCGATGAAATATTGTTAGCATTTGGATTTCTGGAAAACATGGGCATCAATTTCTAAAATCATAGCTTCTTTTGATTTGCTATAAAAAATACCTTGATGTAGAAGTTCTGATGGAAGTAGGAACCTATGCTAAAAATGAGCCGAACAACTACCCATACGGACTTTACCACCGGGCGAATTGAATAAAACCTAACAACCCCAAGCAAGCGAATTGCCCAACTTCCTCATTGCTAGTTTCCTATGGTCAGCTATTTTCTATTCATGCAATAATTTATCCTAATATTCCAGGGTCCTAGCCGTCCAAAACGCAAAGATCCATGTAATTTAGTTTATCTTATCTCCACCCCCTCTGCCTCTGTTTGGAATGTCATGTCGTCCAGATATTCCTCTGATTTTGGCCTGCTTAATAAGTGGATTTGACCAGTATTTACAAATGCTACAATTTAAATGACACACAACCTGTTAAAGACATCTTTAGACTCTCTTTTTCAATAAAATCTGATGTTTTCTATCTGATGCAATCTGAGAAAAAAATTACACTTTTTGAGGCGCTGGGTGTGTCGGATCATAAGCAGACATGAAAAAGAACAATAGATCTCTGATAAAATAGTTACGAAAGGATATAACCTAGTGGTGTTTCCCAAGCAGTAAATAGAACTGGAAATACAATGTCATACATCAAACTGCACAAACAAATAATCCAAGGTTTTGCTTTACTAAAGACCTGTTACATGTCTCAATTCAATTTGAGACTCTGTTGCAAAGTGGCTACCTAGCTTGCATGCAAGCTAGTCATAAGTCACAAGTTTGTTGTGTTGTTTTTATCAATTTATAGAGTTTTTAATTATATAGTATATAAATACTAACACATGGAATGCATGCAACGCCATATTTCTTTTTGCTATTTTTTTCTTATTTTTTTGGTGATTTTTTTTTTATAGTTTTTAGTTAATTTGGTAGTTTTTTAATTTGGATTTTTTTAATAAAAATCCACGTTCAAATCTGATAGATCCAGTCGATCCACATTTGATTTCATAAAATCTAGGCATTTAAGCAACACTCTGTTCTGGATGATCCAGTTGAGATTCGAGGTATGGTTGGACTTCATTTTCATAATCTTTTTTATCCTTACGCTTTGTCAGATTCGGTTGTGGTTGCCAGTAACTCCTACTAGAAAGTGGTGATCCTGCTAAGATATTTATCCGTCAGAGGGTGTGAAGCTTCCTCGGTAGGCAGAGGCAGAGATAGTTTCAAGTTATCAAGTATTGATTCCGGTTGGCTTGGTTGTCCTTCTTTGGCTTGGTTATCTGGTTTGAAAGAAGGGAGACTCAAGGTCAAGGGGAACTACGCCCACTTTGCCTCCGGCTGTGAAGAGCGAACCAACTGACTGTGAGGAGAAATGTGTTAGCTTCCCAACACCACATTGCCCTTACTAAAACACTGTTACTCATGCTCAAAGCCTTCAGAACAGCTGATGCCCTTACTAAAAAACTGTTACTCTCACTCAAAACCTGCAGAACAGCTAACTTTGAGAACAAAAACTGAGCATATCATAAGTTGCAGAATTTCACATCATACTTCTGGCTCAAGGTAGGAATGAGTTACCTTACAACCACCCTTATTTAAGTTTTTAACAAATTAAGTACAAGTGTTATATATATATATGTATATATATAAATACAAAATAGATTAATTAAAATCACACTTTCTTAATTGGCTTTTTTCAATACATATTTGAAAATCAGCGATCAAAAATGTTTTTGGATAACTTTTGGTTTTGTAACACTGCACTGAAACCGAGAGAGATATAGTGTGAAGTGGAGTCCGTGTGAAATGAAGTGGAGTGAGTGATGGATTAAAGAATTGTGTCCCTGTACTCACTAATACTCACTAATTTGTTTGTAAATTTCATGTAACTATTTGTTTTGTTATTGTGATAGCTCCATATTAATTTTTCCAGATGAGAAAAATCAATACAATAATGCACGAACAAGGTAATAATGTACGATGCACGAACAAGGTAACAATGGTAATAATGTACATGTGATAAAAGGACAGTTTTAGCCAACTGTTCGTTTACTTCTCTATAATTAGAAGTTGAACGAGTATGTGAGAGGTGTAACATCTATATGTAAACAAATGAATTAATTGAAATGGAATAAATTTTGTATTTTTTTAAATTTACTTTACAAATTTTAAATGTTTATAGTGATTAATTATTAAACATTTAAATACATGAATTTATTTTATTTAATAATAATAATATTAATAATATGGTTATTATTATTATAATTGTTATTATTATTATTACAATTAGCTTAGATTTATCTTAATTTTTTGTTTGATCAATTTTTTTTTCATTTTAAGAGAGGAGAGATTTGTTAAGAAAATTGATCCTTATTAAGACTTGTTAAAAAGATAGATCTAGAGTCGTTTAATTATTAAATATTTATAAATATAAATATAATTATTAATTTTGTGTTTTTAAATTTATTTATTTTTATTTTATTTCGACAAAGTAAAAATGTTAAATATTACGACATCTCTAGCTAAGAGGATCAAATTACATAAGAGTTAAGTTTACTTATGAATTTTAAATATATTTTTTTTTTTGTTAATAACCAACCTAGATCCATCTTAAATCCAGATCTACCAAGTGTCTAGAAGGATCAAATCTCTTTTCACTCTAAAAGAGGTTTGCTTAAGATGGATCTAAGCTGGTTTAATTTCTCCCTTTAAGTATGCTACATTCCAATGAATGCCATGGGTTCTGTATATCATGAGTCAATACCATGACCCTCATTTATTTTAATTATTATTTATTTTTATAGGGTTATTTTTATTTTATTTTGACATGTTTACACTATATTACATTAATTTAATTTAATTTAATTTATTTTTAAATTTAAATTTATTTTTATTTTTATGTAATTTGACTTAGTCAAAATGTTAAAGGTTACATTACAACATTTTTTTTAATAAAAAGTGGATAGGATGAAGGAAATATTGGATAAAATATAATATTATATTTTACCCAATATTTATAAATACTCCCACCCAATAAAAAGTGGTGACAGGTGGGGGGGTTTACTAATTAAAATGTAATATTATTACATTTTAAGTAATATTTCCAACTTGAATATTACATTTTACTCAATATTTCTCCTCATCCCTGATAAGTTTATAATTGAGTTTGTTTACTTTTAAAATTCAAATATAAATAAAAATTACAATAAAAACTGACCAGGGGAAATATTGGGTAAAATATAGTAGTATAGTATTATATTTTACCTAATATTACTCCCCAACCTAAATATTACAGTTTACTAAATATTTCCCCTCACCCTGATAAGTTGATAGTTTGAGTTTTTCTACTTTTAAACATCAAATATAAATAAAAATCACAATAAAAAATTGACAAGTTTAGTGGAAATATTTGGTAAAATATAATATTATAGTATTATATTTTACCTAATATTTCTCACAAGGTAGTAAAAAGTAGATGAAGATAGGCATAAATATTAGATAAAATGTAATAATTACATTTTACCTAATATTTTTCTCACCTTCTCCCCTCAACTCAGCTCACATTCATAGTTAAGCTTATTCATTTCTAAACTTGCCATCCTAGATCGATCAAAGCTCTATTCACGTGAATATATTACATATATTATATTAAAGTGATCAATCAAAGCTCTATTCACATGAATATATTACATATATTATATTAAAGTGATTATGAAAGAATCCATTAGAATGAAGAAACAACTATTGTTATGTACTTTGTGCAATAGTGTTTAACTTCACTTCTTAGAAAAATCTTCTCTAATCACCCAACAACACTTTTTAGAAACACATTTCTGAATCACCTAATAACCTCTAGGAAGCTCTAAAGCTTCTACACATATACACATTATTTATTCATCCATTCAACTATAGAAACAAAACATGCAAAACTACATAGGTCTGCAAACTACATAGGTCCATCCAACAGATCCATAGAAATGCCAAGTGTGAACATATCCATAAAAATGTTTTACCTTTACATGTTACATGGATTAAGTTCCATTATTTTCCATAGCCAATTTATATCTAAATATAACATAAAACTAAGATGGAACTAGGCTACTTTAATTTCCCCCTTAAATAGGTTGTATTCCACATAAATACCATTGGTCAATACCATGGGTTCTTAATACCATGGGTCAATTCCATGGGTCATTTGTAGAAATTTGATAGAACTGCAACTCCTCAAGAAATTTAATCTAAAATCATAAGACACAATTCTACTCTACTTATATGCAGAATGAAATTCACAATTTAGAACAACATGCATAAACATGCAATAAGAAAAACCACAAAGACACATTGATTTATAGGGGAACCCAAGTGGGAAAAACCCCTCAAGCCTCTTTGCATTAATCGGATGGATAGTGAATCTATTATAGTTGCTAGCTCCATCTCTGATTTCAACCTACAAAAGAATAATTTCTCTCTCTACTCAATGAAAAACTCTATTCAACAGTTAGCCAAATATCAGCTCACCTAACCTCCTATTTCCTTGCGCAAATCGTAAGGAAATTAGCCCCTATTATTGATCTCGACAAGGTAAAGGTGATTACTTAATTTCTCACACCACAATCCATCCTTCAACTCCAAATTTTTCAAGGGAAGGAAATCTTCTCACGCCGTTTCATCTTCAATTATGTCGAATTAACAAAAGGTTTTATGCTCCTAATCAAGAAAGGAGTACCTTACTTATGGGACGATCAAGATCATCAATCATTTGATGCCTTAAAAAAGGCACTCATATCAACCCCACTACTCAATCCTCCTAACTATACGCGCGACTTTATTTTTGTAGAAATATCTAAATATATTCAAATGATCTTGTAATGTACTAAAACAAAAAAGTGAATCAATTCTACAAATTCCATAAACCAATTATGATCGCACAATCACACAAAAAAGTAAGACAAACAATTATCAATCACACAACACAAGATATATTTGGGGAAAGTCTCAGATAAAAAAACCTGCTATTTGTATATTGCATAAAGTCAAGAACATGAAAGAATACAATGTTATTTCTCTTCATGAGAACCCTATGCACTCTGATGATTGTCTCACTCTGATCCTGCTCTAATCTAAGCAAGTTTCGTCCAATATTTAACCACTTTCTTGCCTCTTCCTAACCAAAATTTCTTATGCATTCATCAGCTAATTGAGCCCCTATTAATTATGAAATTACCAATTAATAATTGCGCGATACATCCAAGGCTTCCTGATGACCTCATGAATGACTTGTACAATTTTCTATTTCAACAACTAATAGTTATCTCCCCTTTAAGCCCAATCTCAATTGGGCCTTCCTTATAAATGACACGCAAAAACTATTTTTAGCAAATTATAAGTTAACTTATTGATTACTGCATATGAATTAAATTAGATTTAATTCACTCAACCTATCACTAGCTCATCTCTCAGTTAGAACTAGTTAAACTTATTTTCACTCAAATACTTCAGTTAACTAATTAGAACTCAAAAATAACTCAACCAAGGTTCCTAAAAATTAGGAGATACCCTACATGCCTCTAGTTTAACATCCAACTCAAATTTAATGAGATAACTAAGTCTTCTTGACTGAGTTAACACTTAAAATTTGTCATGTGATGGAATTACAAATTACTTCTAATTTAATTAAGGGAGAATTAAATGAGAATCCCCCTTGTGGTGCCATTTCTTGGTGCCATTTCAACACTCTCTCTCAACAAGAAAGGGCTTATCTGGTACCCCGATCCTGTCTCTCTAGAACTTGAATTTTCTTCCTGTCATTGCCTTTGTCAAGATGTTTGCATCCTTCTCCTTCGTGGGAATGTAATATAATGATCAAATCCTCCTTTTCACACAATATATGAGATGGTGATACCAACTATCAATATTATTGGACCTGTCATGAAAAAAATGATTAACCGTGAGTTTGATTGAACTATGGTTATGACAATAAATCATCGTCAGATCCATCTATCGACCAAACAAACCAACAAGTATCTTCCTCATCCAGATGGCCTCACATGTTTCTTGATTGAACACCATGTACTCCGCCTCTGTTGAACTGAGTGCAATTTATCTTTGTTTCCTACTATACTAGGAAACTGTTGTTGATCCTATGTTGAAGATGACAGTTGATGTTCTCTTCCTGTCAGAAGGACTCCCTCCCAAATTTTCATCAGTGAAGCCTTGAAGCTTCACTCCCTCTGTCTGTCTGTACCATAGCCCACATACTCTGTAGTGCCTTTGAGGTATATCAACACATGCTTTCATGCCTTCCAAAATATCTTAGTAGGCTTAACCATATCTTGACTAATTTGGTTAACCACATAGCATATGTTTGGTCGTGTGTTCACCAAATACATGAGCAAACCCACAAGTTGTTTGTAAACAATAGCATCTACTATGTCACCTGATGTAGCATACTCATTCCTCCAATTTCCTACTAGAGGGATCTCCATGGGTTTGATTCCCTACATTTGGAACTTCCTTAGGATCACGTTGGCATAAGTTCCCTAAGATACAACTATCTCCCCATCTCTTTTCCATATTTCCAATCCTAGGAAATAGTGCAAGAGCACCATGTTCTCCATCTCAAATTCTCTTGCAAGATCCTCTTTGCAAGACTTGATGAGCTTCTCATCACCTGTCAGTATAAGATCATTGACGTAAAGTATAATAATGAAAATCTTACCTTCTACCACAATATGATAAAGATTCACATCTTATTCACTCTTGCTGAAGCCCAACCCGGTGAAATAGTTGTCGGTCCTGGTGTACCATGCACGAGGTGCTTGCTTCAACCCATACAATGCTCTTTTTAGTTTGCACCCATGTGACTCCGCGTCGAAGGTCTCAAAACCTTCTCGCTGCTTAATGTACACCTCTTGTCAATCACGCCATTGAGGAAGCTAGTATTTACATCCATCTGATGTATCTTTTATCCCATAAACGCTGAGAGTGAAAGGATGGATATGATTGAAGATTACCTTATGACTGGTGAAAAATTATCATCATAATAAATCCCCTCCACCTCAGAGAACCCCCTGGCTACAAATGTGTCATTTTTATTCTCCACACTCCCATATGTTTCCTGCTTCACCTTGTAGATCCACCTAGATCCTACAACTAACTTCCCCTTCGGACTTGGGACAAATTCCCATGCACTGTTTATGATAATGGATTCATACTCCTCAACCATGGCATCAACCCAAATTGGCTATTGCACTGCTTCCCCGAAAGAGAATGGTTTTATCTCTACACCTTCACTCATAAGATCCATGCATCCAGTGTACCTCTCTAGGGACCTTCTCTTCCTGCGTTGTGATGTGGGTGCTCCCACATTCTCTCTAGCATCAAGTAAAAATCTGTCAGCCTCTCTCATTTTTTTCCTTCTGTCTCAGGATTTCTCTACATGAGTGGGTGCTTCCACTCTTTGTACCTCTTCTTATGGCTGCTCCACATCTTGAGGCTCTTCTTTTAGAGCCAAGAGCTCCTCAACTACATGCAACTAAAGCTCTCTCTCAAGGGAAATTCACATGGCCTTCTCTTAATCAAATTTCACCTCTTATGACCATTGTCATATTTTGTGCTGGAAAGTGCACCTAATAGTTGTGAGGTGTATCAGTGTACCCAAAAAATATCTCTAACTCAATTATTAGCTCTAGCTTTTTCATGGCATCTTTGGTCACATGGAAATAAAATTATGAACCTAAAGCTTTAAAATGCAACACATTTGGTCTCTTACCTGAAAATTCTTCCTCTGGTGTACTCATGTCAAGTATTCGATGAGGACTTATGTTCTACACAAATAATTTTGTATTGCATGCTTCCACCCATAGATGCAAAGGTAGGCCTTGATTATGCAACATAGCTCGTGTTGCTCCCACAATATTTTTTTTTCTTCCTTTCTACAACCCCATTCTACTGTGGGTTATGAGGTGCTATCAATTTTGTTCGAATTCCTTCTGAAGCATATAAGTTATTGAATTCGTTAGAGACATTTTCTCCACCATTGTCACTCCTCAGAGCCTTCACCTTATTTCTTGTATCTTTCTCGACAAGTACCTTGAACTCACAAAAATTGGAGAACGTGTGATATTTCTTCTGCATGAATAAAATCCAACACTTTCATGAAAATTCATCTACAAAAATAACACAATACCTGTGTTTTTTTGTGGAAGATGTCGAGAACGCTCCACACATGTCTGAGTGAACTCTCTCAAGTATCACCTTTTCTCGTCTTTCCTTATCGTGAAAGGAGGCTTTGGTATACTTCCCCAATGTACACCCTTTCCATGTATCTTGTTGTGCAAGTGCACCCTTTCGAAGTCTTGTAGAAATATTTTGCATGATATTCAAAGCATGATGGTGTAGATGGACCAATATCCTGTGCCATAACTCACCAATGTCTCATCTCTCTACCTTCTTTGCTTTCATGCCCAAGGTAGCACAATATTCTACATCCAATTTGTAGAGGTTCTTTTGATCTAGGTGGATATTGGTGGCAACCCGCCTATTCCACTTGGGGCCCCACCATTGTCTCTTTCAGTTTTTTAGTTTTGGCAAAACTTACTATTTTTAGCTGTTTTTCGGGTCCTGAACTTCTGGAGCCGTTTTGAGGCCCTAAACAACGTTTTTTGGGCATCGCGCCTCCAATGAATAGCATTCTGTTTTAGAACGATATTCATGCTGAAAGTTTTATTCCTTGGATAAATCTTTCTAATGATGTATCATGTGCGTCAAACGGAGATAGTATGCCAAATTTACGTCCCTGGGAAGTTGAAACACCAATTTACCCAAATGGGGCCCATAGTTTTGGCGCTTCATCTCCTAGGGTTAGGTTTTTGGATGTTTAGGGTTCTCCATTATTTCTCAATAATAAATAGGCCCTTGAGCCTCATTGTAACTCAGTTCAGAGGCCTGTAGCTACCACATCTCTCCTCATAGATAGCTACTAGCGCCCTAGCTAGTTTTACTTCCATTCTGTCTGTAGCAAATTTCAGTTCTTTGATATTAATGAAATGAAGTGTTATTTCCGTTGCATCTCTGTATTTATGGTTATGTTTTTATTCTGTTGCGTTCCTGCATAAATCCGGATCATCCTTACTAAATATTTTTCACCTATCCCATGGCTTTGTGATGAAGGAACACCTTTCCTTCACTAAATATCACAGCATATCCATGGTCTTCCAACATAGCAACATAAACCAAATTCTTCTTTAAGCCAGGAAAATACATGGCATATTTTAATGTGAGAGGATTAGCTGATGTGCAGTTGGAGATCCTTCTCCTCCAAGATACTTAAGAACTCTTTGTTGCTTGTCATATGGAATGAATCTCCACTATCTATGTACCACACATAACCCATCACCTATGACACCATGCATGCAATGAGGGTGAAATCCAACTTGAATTTTGAAGCAAGTTCTTCACCTGTTGCTCCTCCTGAGGACTTATTGTTGGTCTTCTTGTGCAGATATTTTGTAGCATAGTGTCCAAGCTCATGACAGTGAAAACATTTTACCTTTTACAAGTCTCGCTTCTTGCGCACCTGACCAAAATCTAATTTGGAATGGGACACCTTCCCTTTCCATCCAAGGCACAATTATCCTCGTCATCAGTATTTGATGAGGATCCATCTTTGGTGTTCCATTGAATCTCTTCTTGTACCAAGTCAGACCATAGTTTCTGCCACTCTGGTAGCTTTTCCCTCCCATTCACTGAGTCCTGGTAGCTATGCCAGCTCTTGGGAAGGCCTAGAAGTTCTAGGATCAGCAAATAATCATGGGAAACTACTACCCCAACACTTCCAAGCTAATCTCAAGATTGAGTGAACTTCGTCAAGTATTTTTGAATCGTGTCACCCTTCTCCATCTTGATCTTTTTGAGCTCGTCCTTTAGCGTCAGCTTCCTGTGGTCGCTGCTATTCTAAAACATATATATTAAGGCCTTCCACATAGCATATGGAGTTTCCTTTCCATGGAGGTTCGAGACAATATGATCTCGAACTCCTTCTAACAAGATCCTTCTCTCCCTTTCTACATTCTTCTTCAATGCATGAAGAAGTTGAGCATCTGCTACTGCGGGCTAGGGAATATCGTTGTCTATGAATTCCTTCAGTATGTTGTCCTCCAACACTGTCTCCATCTTGTCCTTCCATGCTATGTAATTCAAATTTCCATCAAGATCATATTCGAGTCTCAAGCCAGTGAAAGAAATCTTGATTTGTTGCTGGTCCTGAATAATTAATCTGCAAATTCGATGTACTTGTTAAAAAAAATTATAGTTCTTCTAATATATGGTGATTCCTACTCTGATACCATGTAGAAATATCTAAATATATTCAATTTATTTTGTAATGTACTAAAAAAAATACTGAATCAATTCTACAAATTGCGGAAACTAATTACAATCGCACAATCACATAAATAAGTAAGAGAAAGATTATCAATCGCACAAAAAATATGTATCTGGGGAAAGCCTCAGCTAAAAAACCCTGCTCTCTGTATATTGTATAAACTCAATAACATGAAACAATACAATGTTATTTCTCTTCTTGAGAACCCTTTTCAGTCTCATGACTGTATCACTATGATATTGCTCTAATATATGCAAAATTGGTCCAATATGTAACCACTTTCTTGCCTCTTCTTGACCAACCTTTCTTACACATTCCTGGGCTAAGTGAGCCCCTATTAATTAGTAAATTCCCAATGAATGATTGTGCAATACATCTAAGGCTTCCTAATGACCTCATGCATGACATGTACAATTTTCCAATTATACAAGTGATAGTTGTCTTCCCCTTAACCCCAATATCAATTGGGCCTTCCTTAGAACTGACATGCAACAACAATTTTTAGCGAATTATCATTTAAATGATTAATCACTACATGTGAATTAAATCATATTTAATTCACTCGACCTATCACTAGCTCATATCTCAGTTGGAACTAGTTAAATTGATTTTAACTCAAATATTTGAGTTAACTAATTACAACTCTTAAATAACTCAACCATGGCTCCAAAAAGGTAGGAGACACCCTACATGCCTCTAGTTTGACCTCAAACTCGAATTGAATGAGCTAACAAAGTCTTCCTGACTCAGTCAACACTTACAAGCTGTCATGTGATGGAATTACAATATACTTCTAAATTAATTTAGGGAAAATTAAAACAGAAGCCCCCTTGGGGTGCCATTTCAACATTTTTATACCTAGGAGACTCACCATCCTCCATTGGGATGGTTCTGGTTCAAGCTCACAATGATCACAGTGAGAATGTGGTTTACTATCTCTTTAAAGGCCTGGTCGAGCTTGAATTATGATATTCACATGTGGAGAAATTATCCTTGGTTGTTGTTTTTGTTGTTAATCGCTTCTGACACTACATCCTGCTACGACATACTACTTTCATTGACTTAGATAATCCCATGAGACACATTTTGTCTCATCAAGTTATTGGAGGAAAATATTCCAAAAGGATTTTGATCCTCCAATGATTTGACCCCGATTTTTGCCACTGCCAAGGCTAAAAAATCCCTAGTATTCGCCGAATTATTTTCGAACCTTCCCAGGGTTCACCCAGATGAAGTATCCCATGATCCTATGCATGATGAATATTTCTATTCGGTTGAATCTACTGATCCTTGGTACAAGGACATTCTTATCTACCTATAAACATAACGTTTTCACCCAGATCTATCGTCACGCGACAGTCATCGGATCTGCCACTAAGCTAAGCACTACTTAGTGTTGAATTATACTCTATATCATTATCACACTAGCTTAGTTCTTTGACGTTGTCTTACACATGCCAAGGTGGAACACATTCTTAATGAATGTCATGTTGGGGCATGTGGTGGTCATATTTTTGGAATGGTTGTTGCCCAAAAAAATTTCTGCACAGGATACTATTGTCCAACTTTGTTCAAAGAATGTATTACTCCAGTCCAGCAGCGTCATCCTTATCAAATATACACAAATAAAATATGTTCCCCCTGCCCCTCTTCACCTTGTTATTTCCGTCAGCCCATTTTATAAATGGGGCATTGAATTCATCACCTGTAATCCCACTTCATCTGACTAACACAGCTATAGTGTTGTCACTGTAGACTACTTCATGAAATGGGTTGAAGCCATTCCCACTTTTTGGGCTGATGGAGAAACCACTGCTCTATTTCTGTTTAATCAGGTAATTTGTCATTTCGGTGTACGCCACATGATTGTTACATACCATGGCTCCCACTGTTATAATCATATGATGCGTAATTTCACATATTTTCTTGATTTTCATCAAGATCATTCTTCATCCTAATACCCACAGACTAATGGCTAGGTGGAATCCGTTAATAGCATCCTCAAGGCCATGATCCGTCAGTTAGTAGGAAATTGTAAAAACCTCTAGAATCGCATGTTATATTCTGCAATTTAGGCATACCAAATGTCAATTAAAAATGCTACAAGATTCATTCCATTTCAGCTTGCCTATAACTTGGAAGCAGTTATTCCTATCGAGTGTCAGATCCCCTCCCTCAAACTTGTTGTTGAACTCTTGTTCGACACTACTGCCGAAGAAGAGCGCCTTATCTCACAAAATCATTTGGATGAGGCTCATTGATATGTTGCACTAGATCTCAAAGAACATAACCGACAAGTCAAAGTTCAATATGATAAACATGTAAAACCTCGTTCTTACCAAGAAGACGACCTCATCTTACTTTATGATCAGAAGCAAAATCTCTTCGGGGCAGGAACACTTCAGCCATTATGAGTCGGTCCCTATTTAATTACTAGGTTCTTTCCAAAGGAGCCTATGAAGTTCAGGACTACAATGGAATCCTACTCGCAGAGCCCCATAATGGGCTCTATCTGAAAAAATTATTTCACCTAGTGCTCTACTGGGCATTTTCTTTGTAATTTTATGTATATACGTTTTTCTTATTTTTGTGTTGTTGTAACTTTAGGAGAAATCCTCATGCTAAGTAGAGGTCAGTGCCTAAGCCATCTATTAATAAAGATAACAAATTTCATTTTTTGTCCTATTTCAATGATTCATAAGTATATTTTTACAAGTAATCTAAAATGGAATCCTCTTGGGATATATCCGCCTTTTCAAAGTGGTCTCATTGAAAATGAATATTATTTTTTAGGTTGTAATAAAGTCATGAAGAAGATGATGAAAGTATGAAACCATAGGCTACTTTGATGCAGAATCTCATGCTTCAAACTTTAGCAGAAATATGGCAAACAAAGAATTGAAAACATATAAAAGAGGAGTTCACATTAAGGTTATTTAATTTCATTTACAGGGACTGTGAAATTAGTTAACTATTGCATTAAAAACTAGCAGATTCATTAACCATTTCCATGGAAGACAAACATAAAGAGTTTCACAAAGGGAGAACACATATCATATTCAAAGGTCTGTTCGGAATCACCTTGAAAATATCTTTATTAAACCTCCAAGAAGGTGATAAACATTACACTGAAAAAAGTATTTCCACTTGAATGTCAAAGTTTTGGAACCCTTTCTCATTCCTCACGGCCTCTTTTTTATCATGATTAGAAAAGTACAATTGAGAAAACTTTTAACAGTAAAAAATACTTAACTAGTTCCAACTATTCTTTCCTATTCAGTCCTACGAAGGACATTCTTAAAAAAAAAACAACATAACATTATTTTTACAAATTTTTTTTTTTGAGAAATTCCATGAAAATAACAGGTGATATTTTTTCATTGAGTAATTTGATATTGTTGTGAAAGTTCATTTTTTGAGGGCCCGTGTTCTGATGTTTCTATTGTAGGAGACATCCAACCCCTGCATTTCTTCCATACTGACGAATCTGCACCTGGATACTTTACAAATATGGTGTGATCCATTCTAAAATTAGTAATTTTGTGGTAAGTGGGCTTCTCAATGAAGATATTTTCAATCAACCATAGCAACTGAAAATATCTGTGAATAAATTTAACAATTGTTGTTCCTTTTAGAACTCGTCTTCTCATGAGAAGTGCCAATTTTATTTCTACCCTCCAATAAAAAAGTTTATATGTTTCCAAAAGATGCAAGTTTCATTGTTGATCCCAACATGAGGGCAATCCTGCCCTTGTTCTCTTATCAAAGTTGGTGTTAAAATTTAGAACAAATTCCTTTATTTCTCCAATTTTTGTTTAAGTTGTCTTCATGTACAAATTCTTAAGCACCATTTTATTTATCTCAAGCACCAAGCACTTCTCTTAATTCCTTAATTCCTTTGAAGACTTGGAATTAAGAAAGTCAATTATTTTCTTTTCTAGTTGTGCTCATTGTTGGATCTTCTATTTTCTAGCAGCAATGATTCCATCCAAATATTTCATGATCATATTTTTCTCTGCTACAATTAACATAAAATACCAAATATTATTTGTTAGTACCCTATAAATTATAGGATCTCAAGGTGATTGGATACTTCACATTTCTTGCGAAGTTTTCATTATTGAAAGGATTTTCAAAATTCAAATGATTTCAAATAAAAAAAATATATGAAAATAAAGAAAAGAGGGTATAAAAAATAGAAAAAAGAGAAAAAAGAAAGAAAACCCCCCAAAAAAATAAAATTGAAAGTGCTGCAAGTTCAAATGCCACCACTAATTAGATAAGTTTGTCTAATCATACAGTTTAATCATGATTGGAAAGTTTTCAATTTCGGTGGATAGGTTAGAGAAAAGTATTTCCCAAACTGTTTAATCTTGGCTTATCATTAGATAGGTAGAAAATGAAATTGACTCAACCGTTTAAACTGAGTCAATGGTTGAAATAAGGTTAGGTGTTAGGTTAGAAATTCAAAAGAAAAATTATTTGAGGGTTTCTAGTCCAAATGCACCTTGAAAAAAGAATAAAAAATGTTAGATGACTAGTTTAGGTAGGTAGATGTGCTGAGGAGAAAGAATGGAAGGAAAATTTGAAGACTATTCCACTGAGTACAACACAAAAATGGCATTTCCTCATGGTGGAATAAAAGATCGAAGGGACAAAGGAATTTTGTTTATAAAGTTGGAGGATGAAGTTTATCTCTAAGTTGGATATTGTGATTTATATGAAAACACCATATTATTATGGTTATTTCTTAAAACTCCTAGAAATTATATTATTCCATCATTACGTATGCTTTGAGGACAAAGCATCTTTAAGAGAGGGGCAATGTTACGTAAAATTTATGTAAAATTTATTAATTATTAGTTAGATATAGTTGTCTTAGGTTTATTAATGTGGAAGGGCATGATCAATGATCATGCTTCTTCGCCAAGGAACACCGTAAGGCTGTATTTAAAGCCTTGGTGATTCCCACTTGTAATCATCTCATCTTTTATCAATAATAATATATACTTATTCAAGTTTACCAGAGTTTTTACACTCCAAAAAATTCTGTATTTAATAGTGGCATATAATTGTTATATCAGGATAATTCAGGATATACAGGCATATTTTGTATTAAATTTCTATAGGGCAATCGGTCTTGGGTCGTATAGTTTTCTTATATTGATATTTGTTTCCTTTTGTCTTTATCTGTTGGCGAACAAATCCGATAGGAGCGAGGCCATAATTGTTTTGACATTGTGTCCACCATGATATAATATTTTCTTAAATTAATAAAAGCTATTGACTTAGTTATTTTATTATTAAAGCTAAATTATATTAATTATTATTTTTATATAAATAATTAATATATAATAAAAATAAAAATATTTTTTCATAATTTTTTAAATATATTTAAAAATTTAGAAAGATTCACAATACATGAACACAAAAGTATGTAAAATTTATAAAACTTATTAAATAGAGAAGGAAAATTATAAAGTTGCATAACTTATTTTAAAAGCTCAATAAATTTATTTTAAAATTAAAATTAATTGTTTTTGATAAGTATGAAAATTTTATTTACAATCTTAGAGTAGTTACATAATTTTTTTTTATAGTATCGAGTGTTGAGTGGATCTGAAAAAAAATAAAAAATAAACATACCCTACTCAAGAAGGAAACATGGGCACATCTTAGTTCTTCAAATGAGACGACTAGTTCAAAATAGACTCAATAGACTAATAAACTACAACCTTGACATATGTCAAGAAGCCCTGACAGACTGGTTATGTAACAACACTAGCAACATTTGTAGTATATAGCCAAAAGACATATAAAAAAATAGATACAGAGGGCTTACTGGGAGGCATGAAATGAGTGATAGGATCCACCTTCGACAGACTCAGACCTTGAGTGGGCGTTGTCTGTAGAAAACCTCCAGGAGGCGGAACCTACAATATGCCATTGTGTTTTTTAACGAGCCACACCAGCAATGTGGAATTGAATATTTTAAGCTTCTCTAAAAGTCCATGCGCTCTTTCAGACCTTTTTGTTCCTCTTCCCTGTTGATGGCCTTAGCTACCATCGTTTTCGTATGCCAATACAATTATTTATTCTCATGTATCTTGGTGTCCTAAGCCCCTAAGGATATGTGTGTCCATGATCCTGCATATAGGAAACCCCTTCTCGATCTAGTTGATCTAGGACCACAGTGAGGGTGAAAGCGAAGGAACAAGGTGAGGGTGCAAGAAAAGGGTGCTTTGAAGGACCACTATGAGTGGAGCGCAACGGTGGAGTGAGAGTGGTAATCCAGTGAAGGAATGACGAAGAACGAGCCTGTAGAAGGGCGATTAGCCATATAGGATATTAGCCAGGTAAGTGAGACTATCGGGGTTTCAAGTCCTCGCCCATGGCATGGTGAAATGAGTGTGGAAAAGACTGCTTTACACCATTCACATACACAATCACAATAGAGCCTAGAGAGAGTGATAAGTCATGGTGAATTGGGTGTATGTAAAACTTAAAACTTATAATGATGAAACCGTCTGGACAAGAGGGAGGCATGACATTTTTCATCTACCCATTAACCATGTCCACCTACTCACTGGTCATGAGAAAACTAATTAGTTATAAATTAATATGATATATTAAAACAAGGCTACAAGGTAGCTACTACCTGCCATTTAGTTTAAATATAGTAGTGTTGCAATGTGATCTTGAAAATGTCTATGAGTAGCTATTACATGCCGAAGATTTTCTTTGTAATAAAGTTGCCGCTTAGTTTAGTTTAAATATAGCTAAATTAAAGTAAAAATTAAGAATTTAAGTTAGTGTTAAGGCTTAGAATCTAATCAATTTAGTTTTCTACTAATATTTTGTTAATCCAATTCCACCGAACCACAATAACAATGTCATATTGTCTTGTTGAGAAAACCATCTAGAAGATTTTACATTTTTGTAAAGCACACACACACACACATATATATATTAAACGGTAGTTGTTCTGGTTAGATATCTCTACAAAAATATAATTTATGAATACTTATGAAAATTTATAATAATAAAAATAGAAATATTAGTACAAGAATTTATAATAAAAAATATAAGTTATATATATAATTAAAGGAATTTATTGTTATTATTTATTGCATGTTATTTTTACTTAAAATTACATGACATGATATATAGGAATCAAAATTGTTTAATATTTTGTATAGTTATATATTTAATGTGTATTTTAAAATTCGAAAAAATGAGGCTGCGCGCGCTTGAGCGCTCTGGTCCTTGACCTCGGCCTCCCATGTGCCCCTCCGCGCCCTGCGCTGGGCCTCCTACCCCTTCTGCGATCTGTTTCTGCCTGTCTCTGGGCCTCCTGCCCTGCGTCTGACCGGCTGGTGCAAAAATTCTAATTTTGAGCCAGGTCCGATTCGAAATGTGGCTGCGCGCGCTTGAGCACTCTGGTCTTTGACCTTGGCCTCCCCTGTGCGCCACCGTGCCCTGTGTTGGGCCTCCTGCCCCTTCTGTGATCTGTTCTGCCTGTCTCTGGGCCTCCTGCCATGCGACCTGTGTTTCTGTCCTTCTTTGGGCCTCCTGCCCTGCTCCCGTGCTTTGCCTTCTATCTTTTTGCTGGCCCGTCCTGCATGGGCTCCCAGGAGGAAAATCTGGATCAGTCTGCTACTTCTCCTCATGCCCAAGCCTTCGCTGCCCTCATTAGCTCTTTGGGCCCCCCTAAGCCTCGTCCTTCCACCTCCAAGTTTGTTAAAAAACTGGATGGCCTACAGGAAGTTGTTCTTCCCCCCCTGCTCCCTCACATGGCGGCCCTCTCACTGGCTGAAAAGGGATTGATTGGCTAGTTTACTGGGCTCTGGCCTTCTCTAAAGTCAGTCCAGAGATGGATCGATTGGAACTGGGCCGACCAAATCTCTGGAAAAATCTCCATCAGGTTCTGTGGCAAAGGGTACTTTACCTTCCACTTCGAATCTAAGGATGATAGGGATCTGATATTTAGAAATGGTCCTTACTTCATGGATTCTAGGGGCCTCTATCTCAACAAATGGACCCCTGACTTTGATCCAGAGCTAGATGTGCCTTCTACTGCCCCTGTTTGGGTGCGACTTCCTCACCTTCCCCTTCATTGTTGGGGGGATGACTCTGTCAGGGCTATTGGGAATGCGATTGGCACCTTCATTGACAGGAGTGAACCAAAAGAGAACATGCTCGAATGTGCCAGAATTTGTGTCGAAGTTGATTTGGGCAAAGGACTGCCGGAAGCCATCAAAATCAAAGTGGATGATTGGACTCACATCCAGCAGATCAACTACGAGCAGATCCCATTCAAGTGTAAGGTATGTCATGAGTATGGTCATTTCGCTAAACGTTGTATTAAAAATACAGATAATGCTAGTCAAGAATCTAAACAGCCTTGGGAAGTCATTAAAAAAAAGAAGAAATCCAATCCAGCCTCGCCTCCCAATCCCCATGATGTGCCTCAGCCCTCTCATAGCCCTCCTCCCCCCCCTGGAACTGACCCTCATAACCTCCCCTCATCCTCAGCTCCCCTTCCTCCTAACTTGCATTCCAACCCCTTTGCAATTATCTCTCCCTCGGATGATTATCCTCCCCTTTCCATCCCTCACCCCCCCCTTGATCCCCCCCCCACCTCACCTCCCCCTTTTGTCCCCTCATCCCCTTCCCCCAGCTCGGCTTCCACCAGGATCACTAGAAGTTTAGCCAAGGAGCACAGTGTCTCTTTGGATTCTCACAAGAAGCAAGGCCCTGGCAGAAAATCTACTAAACAGCTCCGGATAGAAAATTCTCAGAAAGACATTGCTTTAGGAACTCAGAATCCAATAGAAAACTACATCCTAAGTAAGAACAGCAGGGACACCATGCAAACAGTCCAAGGAGGAAGAGCACCTCCTCAATCTGAACCTTTACAATGATGAAAGTCTTATCTTGGAATAGCAGGGGTTTAGGTCACCCCTCCAAATCCAAAGCTCTCAGGGATCTCATTAATCAAGAACAACCTGATTTAATTCTTCTCCAAGAAACGAAGCAGGGAGAAGTCGATATGAGGATGATAATAGACAGAGAGAAGCAATATAAAGACACTATATCAGATTCCAAAGGTTCATCCAGGGGTCTAGCCACCCTTTGGGCAAACAATGCGTGGCAGCTTAAAGGTTCAACAGTCACGCAAAACTGGCTCAAAACGGAGCTAGAAGGAACAACATCTCAGCAAAGCATTTTTGTATACAATTTGTACAGCCCCAACCACTACAGAGAAAAAGAGATTTTTTGGAACTCTCTAAGGGAGGATATGTAGAATGAAGACAGAAAAAACATCATAATGGGAGGCGATCTAAACCTCATTCTCCACTCCAATGAGAAACGAGTTGGTTCCTTTGGGGAAGACCCTTTTAGAAGACTTCTAGAAGACACAATTCAAGAGCATGAATTAGTAGATATTATTCCTAAAATTTGCAGATACACATGGTCCAATCGGAGAATTGGAAAGGACAACATCATGGAACGGGAGGATAGGATCCTCATCTCTGTTTACCTCCTATCCTCCTACTCCTTAGCTACGACTTCTATTCTCCCCTTCTCTACTTCTAGCCATTATCCCACAACCCTTTCTTTGATTTCACAGTGTTCTCATGGTCCCCTCCCCTTCCGCTACAGCCCCTTGTGGAATGATATACAAGAGGCCAAGAAAATTGTCAGAAAGGCGTGGATCATTCATGTATAGGGATCGCCTATTCACATATGGGAGTCGAAACTTAAAAGGACCAAGCAAGCCCTTAAAGAATGGGAAAAAACCCACTATCAAGAACTAGACAAGATTAAAGCGGAAGTTAAATCCAAACTGAAGAATTTCCATCGTATTATTGAATCCCAAGGAACCAGCCAAGACATTCTTACTGAGGAGAAGGATCTATATTGGCAATTGCACAACATTAACAGGAAAGAAGAGGAAAAATGGCGCCTTAAATCAAAGAACCTCTGGCTCCAAGCAGGAGATAATAATACTGCATTCTTCCATAAACAACACACAGTGCGCAAGGCCAAAAATAATATCTCCTCCATCATTGATGAAACAGGCACCTCTCACTCTGATCCTAAAGCTATCAAGAAGGATACCTCTTCCCACTATAAAGAGCTCCTCACTGAGGGCAGCTTTCCTGAGGACTACACAGATATGTTATAATACCTCCCGACTCTTATCTCTGAAAAGATAAATAATTCCATCAACAAATACATTTCTGTAGAAGAAGTTGAAAGTATCATTTGGGCTATGCATCAAGACAAAGCCCTGGGTCCAGATGGGTTCCCTATTTCATTTTACATAGCCTATTGGAGCCTCATCAAAAAAAAATTCATGAAAATGATACACTGGGTCCATCAAAAGAAGAAAATCGGGGGTTATACTAATTCCACATACCTGGCCCTCATACCCAAAGAAAATTGCCCATCCTCCTTTTCCCGCTTCAGGCTAATCTCCCTCTGCAACTCCTCCTACAGAATCATCACCAAAATTCTGGCCTCTTGCCTTAAGCCTCACATAAACAGCCTCATCTCAGAGAATCAAGGTGGATTCATATCCCAAAGGCTTATCTCTGATTCTATTCTCCTCGTCCAGGAAGCCATTCACTCCAGCATATCCCGTAACGAAAAGGGCTTCATCCTTAAGCTTGATATCGCCAATGCTTTTGACAGGGTAAGGCACTCCTTTATTTTCGCTATCTTGCATAAATTGGGTTTCAATCAGAGCCTTGACCTCATCAAATCCTGTATCTCCGGGGCTTGGATTTCCCCTTTGGTTAATGGAAGACCTGCTCCTTTTTTCCAATCCTCAAGAGGGCTTCGCCAAGGCTGCCCTCTCTCCCCCTACTTATTCATTATCATGGCTAAATCCTTCAGTAGGGCTCTTGATCACATGAGGCGGGTTGGTCTCATCACAAGAATTAAATATGGCAATGGTGTTCGCAACATGAATCACTCTCAGTTCGCTGATGACACATTGCTAATGGGAGGAGCCTCTACAACTATAGCCCATCGATTTAAAAAAATTCTGGACAGATTTATGCATTGTTCTGGAGGACTTATCAACTTCAAGAAAAGATGTGTATATGGATGGAACACCTAAAGACAAACTATACACAGCATTGCCAGCAGTTTTGGGGTACATTTCAAGATAAATTGGGATTATTTTACCTATTTGGGCATGCCTGTCAGCATCAACTTCTTAAAGACTGAAATCTGGAACGTGACCATGGATAAAATGAAAATAAAAGTGAATCAATGGGGCTCATCATGGCTGAATCATGCGGGTCGCCTCATCCTCCTCAAGTCTGGCCTATTCTCCCTCCCACTCTATCAATTCACTCTTTTGCAAGCCCTGACCAGCATTCACCAAAACATGGAGGCTATCATTCGACACTTCCTTTGGCATGGGGGCAAACAAGAAAAAAAAATTACAACTTAGTCAAGTGGAATCAAGTCATCCAAGACCAGGAACATGGAGCCATTGGTGTTCACTCACCAAAAATCATGAATCAAACCTTTGGAGGTAAGATAGTCTGGAGATTTATCAATGGTGAAAAAACATGGTAAAAATAGGTGCTTGAAGTCAAATATCTAAATTTTCCAAGAGAACAACTTCTTCAGCAAGTCATCCTCAATAGGCAGTGCACCAAAATTTGGTCCTCCTGCAAAAAATCTATCCCCCTCCTAGCAAAAAACCTCTCTAAAGTTTGGAAAGGTGGCACATCCATCAACTTCGGCCAAGAACGCATCATGGGAGGTATCCCCATCATTGACAGACCAGGCACACATAACATTCTTCGACACTTGGATAGTCTGGACATCAAATTCCTAAATCAGATCTCTAAGTGGGATACTAGAAATTAGTTATGGACAAGATGGCAGTTTCCTTCCATTCCTCCCCCTCTTAATGAAGACCTTAAAAATTTGCAACTCCATTTGCATGGGATAGCACCTGTTCAACGAAATGCCTTGGGTGAATTTCGTTGGGACCCCACAGGAAAAGATTACACCATAAAGTCTGCCTATCAGTCTCTATGCCAAGAGAAATTTCCAACACCTACTTGGCTGATTTGGAAAATGGTTTGGCACTCTGAAGTCATCCCAAAGGTTAAATTCTTCATCTGGACACTGCTGAAAGGCAAACTCTTCACTGCTGACAATCTTCAGAAAAGGGGGGTTATAGGTCTTTCTATCTGCCCCAACTGTCAAAAAACTGCTGAGTCTATAACCCACCTCTTTCTCAGATGCCCCTTTGCCACTCTCTGCTGGTCTTCCCTCACTACCTATTTCAAGCCAGATCCCAATCAAGATGACACTATTGCAGATTTCCTCCTCCATTGGAAAAGCAGATTACCCTGGAAAAACAAAAAGAACATTCTCTCAAGTAGGGTTTGGAACACTATTCCGCTCGCTGCCCTTTGGCACATCTGGCTCTCCCAGAACAATAAGATCTTCCATGGCAAATACCCATCTCTCAGGAAGCTCTGCATCAAATCTTGGAGTCTTGTAATAGAAATATTTGCTATCAAAAGCAATTACAAGATTGACACCTCTTTCCTAAGTGTCGACAAAAGAAACTTCCTAAGCGAGCTCATTCTCAAAGGCAACAAACATTCTATCCACTCCACTCCTCATCGCTTCGACTCTTGGAAAATTCGCCTTAATGAAAATTCTTTCAAAGACTGGATAAAAGAAAGAGGCAAATCTACTCTTTTTTTCGACGGTGCCTCGAAATCCAATCCTGGAATCGTCGATGCAGGTGACATCATTAGAAGCACTTCAGGGCATGTGATATTATCCTTTAAATGGAGCCTTGGATCGCTTTCTAACAACAGAGTTGAAGCTATGGCCCTCTATCAGGGTCTTATCCAACTCAAAAAACTCAGATTGGACAATGTCATCATTCTGGGCGATTCAGCCATTGTCATTCAATCCATGATCAGTAAGCGGTCCACATCAAATGTCACTTTCAAGCAAATTCTCAGCAGATGTTGCATCCTCCTCAATGATCTGAATGGCATCACATTTCATCATATCTTAAGATCACTTAATAGCGATGTAGATCGAATTGCAAACTTTGCCTGCGCTCGACCCTCAGGCTCCCTCCTGTGCAATGATGTCCTGACATTTTCTCCTCCCCCTTAATCATGATCTCCGCCCCTTTCAATTCTTCTGTGATCCTTTTCTCTGGAATTTCGACTCCTGCATGCACCCTCTATTCCCCTCCTCTTCCCATTCTTGTGAATATCCTGCCTTGGTCTTCCCCCAGCCCGATCTCTCTAACCTCAATCGTCCCTTTATATTCCCCCTCCCTCATCTTTTCTCTTTACCTCTGGGCTGTTCCTCTTCTGTCCTTCTCGGCGCCTCTGGCTCTCGGTCCCTTGGGTGATTGGCAGCGCATCCCTCTGCGTTCTCCCTCCCCCCTCCTCTTCTTCCCTATCCCCCAGATTACTCTGCACCTCTTTTTCCCTTCTCTGCTTATAGCCCTTGGTCCCTGTTTGTTGTTTTCGCCCCTCTTTTATTCTCCCGATCCTCCCTGACCAGAATGGCCAGAAGCGAAAATTGCTTCCATTGTGCTAACTTGCAAGTGGAACTCGACCAAATTCGTGCTCATCAGAAGACCATGGATGCCAAGTTAAAGAACGACGTCAAAGTGCTGGAGAAAAGACATCAAACCAATGTTAAATTCTTCCTCTCTAGGGTCTCTTCCCTCCAGGCTCAGTTTGAAGAGGTCTCGAATAGATGTGCCCATGCCGAAGAGTCGGTAAAAATCCTGAAATACATGATTGAAAAACTCACTGCCCCTAGCACCAGCTCCAACAACATCAGAAATGCGGGGAATGATGAGAATCCTGAACTCTCTATAGCAAGGCAAATCAGTCACATTAACATAGACTAGCTCCAATTTCTAATCATGTTCTTTAAATATGCATTTCTTCTCGTTCAGTTCGTCCTTATCTACAATTTCACAGCATTTTTGTACTTTCCAAAAAGTAGAAACAAAAGGATTGTAACCTTCAGCTGCAACTGCTATCATTCAGCATTGCAGACAACTCTTTTTTTAATCTTGGAGCCCAGATCCTTTTTTCTTTTTTGAAATATAACTAGCAACCGATTTTGTCAAAAAAAAAAAATGAGTATTCTAAAATTTAACATTGTAATTTAGTTAACTAATTTGAGTTTTTAGATATTGGATAGTTTTAATATTCTACTTATTAGGAATGCATTTTTAAATTAGATTTTTCAATTTCTAATGTTTTTTTATATAAATATAATATAATTACATTATATATATATATATATATTAAAATTGTTGAATATTTTGTATAGATATATATTTGATATATTCATTATATATTCTAAAATTTAATAATAATATAATGTAGTTAACTAATTTGATTTTTTATGAGGGAAGTGATGGGTATTTTGTTTATAATCACAATTATCTTACTAGTTATATGTGGTGGAAGAGTTCTTTTTTGAGGATTTACAAGTCTAAATAATTAGATGTGCGTTAAAGCTATAAAGAACGGGGTAAATGAGCACCAAAACTTATATATGTAAGCATATGCTCTGCATTACCCTTCATGGACCGCACTTAATTATACCATCAATCAACGTGGAAATTTCTTGCAAACGTGGATTATTTATCCATTAGGTTTCCACATGGTTTTTGATGAAAGATATCAGTTTGATTTTTTAGTGGTCCTGATCATCAAAGCACCTGTCAGAATCTTATATATTAATTTATATATAAATTAAATCAAACATACACCAACTTTTAATATCATCTGTTGATTTATCGAACTCATAGTTCATAAATTTCATCTTAGCAGCATATTATATTAGGTTTAACGTTACAACTGTCAATGTTTAAGTCTATGACTATATCCAAGTTAAATTTACGGATATCTATCCACATTTATGACCATAGTGGATTGCATTTATGCCCTCATCAGAATTGGGTTAATGATGCCACCAAAACCGTAGGGTATGGTATCTAGAGCTAATATTGGTAATTGATTACATGCCTTGAAAAGTTCGCCTTCAGTGCTGTCACGAATTTAGGGTGTAAAATTGTAACAACTCTCCACCTTAGATATAGCTTTCTCCAAATCAAAAGCAGAAACCCCAGTTATGGGTGGAAGCAAGAGTTGAAGCAATGTAACCGGTTTCAAATACAGGTATAAGAGGCTTACCTGTAACCACAAGAAAATTTAGTTAGAATAATCAAGGTTAAAAATGAATTACATTAAGTATGATTGAAATACTACTTGAAACTACAGTGTCCTTGCATGAAATTACAAACTAAGTTAATATAACCATTATAGTCTTCTAGGGAGAAAACCAGAGATATCTATGGTTCTGCATTAGCTATAGATAAGGAAAATTGTCAACGTCAACAAATAAATTAATCATGAATATGGGGGAGGTAAAGAGCCATTAAAACCAAAGCAGAGAGCAGAGATAACCAACATTAAAATTTTAAGTAAATATCAGAGTGCGCACTATACATTTGCAAATTTCCCAAGTGTGGGATTTTACGAAATTGAAGGTGCATATTAGCAAGAATCTTTCTGCATTGCAAAGAAGCAATGCAGTTAGAATCATACACCTGAGTAGGTAACCTAAATAGAGCATGGGATAGATAAAATTACAGCAAAGTAAATGCATTTACTAAGATACACATTAAATTAAACGAATTCATTAGCAGTGGTCTGTGAAAAATGAAATACCACAGTATACATTTTCAATAGTGTGAATCTGAAGGGAAAATCCAACTACTGCGTTTTAGAAATGCATTGGGCTTAAGGTGGGTTAATATTTCAGCCTATTAAGAACCTTTTATTCCATATGCTGAGGTGAAAACAAACCAGTCAAGAAGATTATCTACTTGGTAATAAACATATACACCTTTCCCACACAAAGATTTAAGGTGTTGCTACAGTAAATAAGCAATTATTTGTAAGTTAACAATGGGAAAGGAGTCAATACTTCTGTTATAAGCTACTTACCATAAATCGAGATGCTAAAAGAAATGATTATTTACCTGGAGTTGGGATATGATATCCACTCGGAGTTGCCTTGAGAATACATTAACCTGTCACAAGATTGAACCAGGTATGTCGACAAAAAAAGAAGAAAAAAAGTAGTCATACACAAATTTATGAAGGAACAATCGATAATATAACACAGTAATTTGATAATTGCCTCTGGGTTTATAAGAAAACGAAGGAACATTACTCAATCATACGCAGAGACACCTCATGAACCTAACCAGAAGAAATGACAATAAATCGCCCTTTTTCCCAATTGACAAATTAAAAGAGGCATACGAGGAACGTTAAAATGAAATGAGCAGTGAAGCAATAACTTTACGCTGGCCACGACAGAATGCTTCGGGGAGAAATCGTTGAGCTGTACTCAGTGCCGGAGGTTAGGATGGCATTACATTTTGGAACCTACAAAACTAAAATAATTTATAAAACAAACCATTCAGAAAAACGGTAGTAACCCCATATGGATCAATCATTTTGGCATGATATAAATGGAACCGAAAGAAAAAGAAATATCTTACCTAATAGCAGTTATGTGCAGCTGTGATGGGATCAATGTTGGCTAGTGGTTCAGTCCAAATAAATTATGAGTTATGTTCTCTTACAGAAAAAGAAGAGCTCGATATCCATGACTGAAAGGAAAATGAAGAGGGATCACTATCGATGTGATTTTTTTAACCCACATTAAACCCTAGCCAAATCTCAAATCTCTACCATACACGTGTTTCCGGATTAAATAGGGTGTCTTGGATCGCTGCCTCGAGGAAGGGAGGGAGCAAGGCCATGTGATGATGTACGAAGAATTTATGAATGAGGGTCTCGACAAATTAAAACCGCGAGGGTTGATATACCTATTTCTTGGCATAGACGTTAGCAATTATTTAAAACCTCCACCAAATACTTGACATATTAAATACATGGTACGTGTCAGTAAGGTCCATTGTGGTGCATAGACTAGTTGCATAATTAATAGGATAAGTGGCATGTCTCGAGTTAAGTGAATGTTATAAGGTTGATGAAACGTTAACTGACACAAATTCTCAAGTTATCCAAATGGAAGCTGCTTGATAAATGAACAGCAGGAACTACAATGATATTTGCAATAACATCTTAAAATTTTAAACCAATAGAATGTCAGAAAAATAAATTAAAATAAATAAACAATATTAAATATTAAAGTTGAAATATAGCAAAAAAACTAAATTTTTTGAAACAAAGTTAAATTAATGTCGCTATCAGGAAAAACCTAATGTGTAGTGACCTGCAACGGCAGGTACAATAAGGTGTAGTTAACTTATTGATAAAATAGTTTTTTTATAGTCTTTTTCTTTTGAATTAGGTGAAACAATTTCATGCAATAATATTATCTTTTGTTATTAAAATTATATTTTTGAATGCATAAATAGTTTGGGCACCTTGAAAAACTTCTAGGGTACTAAAATTCTATTGATTAAACAACTTAAACTCAAGTTTTTAAAAATCTCTATCAAATTTTGATTAAAATTAACCAAAAAAACATATTAAGAAAATTAAAATTAACCAAAAAACATATTAGGAAAAAAGTCATTTTATCTATAAATTAAACTAAACCTAAAATAATAAATTTAAATTCTATAAATATAATAATTAAAAATAATATAAATAAATAAAACTATTATTCTTATTTTATATTAAAATTAAATTGAAATAATTAATTTAAATTTTGAAAATATAATAAATTAAAAACAATGCAAATAAATATTCACTATCTTCATTTTACATTGAACTATTTAATATTTTTTTGAAAATTAAAGTTTTATAACATATGTTATAATAGTTCATATTGCAATTTAACTTGTGATTTTCCTATAAAGTATTATGTAAAATTCAAGATTCAAACTTTCATTGTTAAACCAATCAAAACAAAACATATATCCTATCAAATAAATTAAACTCAATAAATCATTTATAATAATAATAATAAAAAAATTAAATCTTTGTAATATATTTGAATTAAATCTTTGTAATATATTTCATATTAAATAGACTAAATAGATTAATTCAAATTTCATATTAAATAAATTAAATAACATCAAATCTCTCTTAGAATATTTTGTATAAATTAAAATCATGAAAATATTTTGTATTAAATAAATTAAAATTATGAAATAGTTTATTGTAATTAAAAATATAAAATGTTAAGTTTTAGTTGAGGATGGACCTTTTTAGCAAGATGATCCACAATCAAACTTCATGTGGTGGTTTTGCCCTATGTTAAGAGGAGGAGATATTGTACTCCCAAACCCTGAATACAGACAACTTGACAAACAAAATAATGGTAAGAATGAGACTTTGTTTATGTTTTTTTATATGTTTTTGTGATAATTACTTGTAAATATCTTAAATAAAATTATTATAAAATTTTTGGTTCAATATTTACTGTTGGGCCAAAATTGTAATCTACGGATAAATTACGCTTCCTTAGGCAGGTGTTAGCCTAGAACAATAGGTGAAAGACTATACTACCGTTTCTCCTAACTCAGAACAGATACACAGAGAGGATTGGAGGCTTACTTGTTTCAGTTGCTTCCAGATGGCTCCTTTCTGTCGCTTCCACTACAGCTTCAAATTCAAGCGGTTTTGTTGGCTGAATGCTTCTTGCAAGAAAGAACACTAAAACAGCAGAAGATGCAATAATATAGATATCTATTCAAGCTAGTTAGCTAAATCATTTAAGCATAAACTACATTCATCAACCAAGATCTTGCAATATGGAAAATCAAAGTAAACATAGATGCATGTATGGAAAAATAAGAAGTACTCTTTATTGATGATAGAAGGAGAGGTTACAACCTAGTGACTGATTTGAAGTGACCTTCCAGCAGAGTTCCCAAGTCTCATCACGGCATAAATCTCTCTAGCAGCAGCTCCACAAATCAAACTCTCTATTGAAAATTCTCCAGCATTTCTCTACTCAAATTCTTCCTCCTCAAACACTTAGATTTGTGTTCAATTTATAGATGAACTGTAGGTTGTTTTGTAATAAATAGCATTCCAAAAATAGGAAAGACATGTTTCCAGTAATGTAGATGTCAAATGGACACTTGGATTCGAAGCTTGACACATGTGAACCCTTCTAGAAGACACTGGCCAAGTGGAGATTTCAGAACAATGAGAATTTCGCTGCCAATGTGACCAACGCACCTTTGAATGTCAGGAAGTGCTTTGCAGAGCAGCCTTGAATGGGGCTACCTGCATATGCAAAGCACTTAGGCCCCTTAGAGCCTGCGTTGGTGAGAAATCATATGTTAAATAATAAGCTTCAAACCATGGAAACCCTTGCTTGATGAAAGTCTTGTTTGATTTATGTTATTTCTTGTCTTAGGGCATATAGCAACTGAGATGTTAGGGAATGATAGACCCTTGATCATCGATCCTGGAGATGATGCCCAGTTAACCAGGTCATTGGGAATGGTGCCCAAATTGACCTATAACAATTGCCCCCTAAAGCATGAGATCCAAATAATAAGAACATTTGATTAAGATGCTTTACACTATGATGAGCCTGGAAACAAAGCAGAATGGTCACCTGCATCAATCTTACAATAAATTACATCATGATATATCCTCTATTGATCATAATTGCTGAGGGTAGGCATTCCCATAGTCAGCACATAAAACAATCTAATAACATGTACATAATTCAGAAAGTCGTCTACATTGGAATGTTGCCCAGATGCAGACACGCCTACAGATATAGACCCATATTTGGATGACAATCTGTATGTAAGGTCACCGTACAGATGATGTGTACAACAATCCTGAAATCGCAGCTCGAATGGCTGAAACTAGATCCAGGGTCTTCTTATCTCATTCACTCGATCATTCGGGTATAAGTCTAGCCATGCAAATATATGATTTGTTGTTGAACATGAAAAGACATCGTTTGATTACCAGCCAATAATGTGAGTTGTTAACAAATGCGAGAGAACCACCATTAATATCAATGGCCCTCAAGGTACTGTAGTACATTTCATAAGGCGTGAATAGATGATTTGATGTCGAACACCAAACAAAATCTTTCAGTCAAAAGTCCAAAAGTGAGGATCTTGTCGATGCTTGTAACAAGCATCATGGTACTGGAATCTGATGTTTCTAAGTGAAATTCCTGGATATTGATTTGTTGTTGACAGGGAGTCACCTTATTGCAAAACTGGAGTTAATGATTTCGGAGACAAGGGTATGACTTGATATAGCAATTTTCAGGGATGATGGTCATGAAAATGAAGGTTTATGAGTATTTCAGATAGACGAGTTCTGAATCACTGGATGACTTCTCTTGAACATATCGGCGACACTGTGATGAGTTGGCAGCATTGACCCAAAACCGAAATGAAGGTATGATGAACCATAGGTGTGAATGAACTGTCAAGATGATTACCCAACCCAAACAGTCACAGACATGGAGTGAAAGAAGTGTCATGTTCAAGAGCGACTTGCTACCAAAAAGAAACTTTACTTGCTTTTCCCAAATTTTCCTCGGTCATTTGTCAACCAGTACCTCTTTATTTTTCAACAAGCTCCAGGAGGATAACATTTTCTTGATCTATAATTCAACCCTTTGGGTGAATAAAGTATCGCTATTTAATAATTTAATGAGTCTAGCAATGAATGAAACTCGATTCTTGCCATGATTGACAAGTCCGTCGCTATTTTATGTTTTAACGAGCTTAACGACAGTGATAGCCTGATCCTTTTTCATGTTTATAGAGTCTAAAAAAGAGGACGAAAGAGGACTCCAAAAGTACTTTTTTCGTAAATTTGTCTCTCAGATCCGAAAAAGTGTAAAATAATATCTGAAAGAACCTCTTTGGCCATGTTTAACCAAGGTATTAATTTTTCGTAAATAATCCATCTCAGTCTGGAAAAGGGTTAAACTTATACTGAGTAGATATCAATTCATTTACTTTAACGAGCTCGAAATAACAAGTGCTCAACAATCTTTTCACATTATCGGAGTCTAAAAAGAGCTGAAAGAAGACTCCAAGGGTTCCTTTTTCGCTGTTATCGAAGCTCGAAAAAGAGATAAAAGTGTGCTTCAAATCCTTTTTTGTTTTTAACAAGCTTCGAAAAATAAGGAGAAAAAGCATGCTTTGTGGTCAAGTCTTTCTTGAAATAAATCTGCACGAATAACCTATTCGTCAATTGTATTTCCTGTTCAGAACAACATCAAATGGATTAAAAATACCTGTTTCACAATAAAAAATATAATAAAACCATAGTCATAGCAATAAATTTATCTTGCAAGTAATTAAATGACTATATAAAGCAGTTTCACTATTCATTTTTACCATTCCATAGTTACCATTTGTATTTTGGAGCTCTGAACTTGATTTTTCCCCCGAACTTCAGTTGTTGATTGTGGTCATTTCAGTGGATGGATTTCATCACCGTTTGATCTAGGTTAGTAGCATGAACCTCCTCTTTCTTTCAGTATTCATTTCATTACCATTCCTTGCAATTTTTTTAGGGTTTTGAGGCCCCTAGAGTAAATTCTACCCAAATTGAGGGCAACACACCCCTGAATGTCAAAACCTGTGTTGCATAGCAGGTACAGTGAAGTGTACCTGCATATGCAACACACTGTCTCAGCCTAGGGAGTGCGTTGGGCATAGTTGAAGTTTTTGGTTTTCATGCTCTGTCCAAAATTTGTCTAGGTTTTTGCAATGAATGGTATCTAATGGATCTTATGATTGATTCGCAGGATTCCATTGGATTATAATGATGATTACATGGAGAGAAAGAGAACATGAAGAACAAGATATGATTGCCTTGAATGATCCGGGTACTGTAAGAGCTTTAAGAGATTGCGGGCTACTTAAGTACTTCAAATTGTCACGAATGAGGTGATAGAAGCATTCCTTGTTCGAGTATGGGATCTGGCGATAGAAGCATTTCAAATAAAAAAATCAAGTGTTTTCCATAACAGTTGAGGATGTGTATTTTCTCACAAGTTTTTTGAGGAGAGGTTTGCCCATTTCTCTCACAGGGTCTACTGTTGGAGGAGGGACAGTGAGGGATTATGTTATGTAGTATTGCTATCCAGGGTCAGAACCTAGCAAAGATGGAAAAATAAACATCTGGGATGTCAGGGATTTGCCTTTGAGAACCATCATTTTCACAATCGCTAAACTTGCTGGCACCGTTACACTCCATGTAGCGAACATATCGTATATGCAGTATGCGCTAGAGTGCTTAGAGCCAACAGTCTTCAACTGGTCTGAAGCTGCTCTATCTCAGATAAAGGAACAAATAAATAAAGCAAAGGGAGGAAGGAAGAAAAATTTCAGTTATGGTTCCATCCTTATCTCTTTTGCTTTGGAATGGATTCCACTGATGCAGCCACAACATCTAACATTGGATATATCCAGTCCTAGAGATCCTCGAATGCAGATATGGGTAGAACTCATGGGTCGGCATTCAGGCCAATCATCCATTGTGTTCTCAACTTCATTCTTTGCCTAGTCCGGTGATAGATCGTCGCCATTGATGAGTATGCATACGCAGGCGTCGACTTTCGAGGAGATCCAGATCTAGTTTTACCAGAAGGCCCTCAGTGGGGTGCAATAGGTAAGAATGATTTGACCATGTTTTTGATTTTTATAAGGTTTATACAAATGTTTTTGTGTTTTGATTTCTTTCCAAGACTAAACTAAATGTTTAATGTAATGCAGATATTGGTCGCGTTCAACCAGTAGAGGAACCAGAGCGCAAAGCAGATGCGCCAGCAGAGAGGGCTGTCGGGAGAGTAATCCTTCAGGACCTTGATATGGTTGAGACTCTTGCTGAGCTCCAACAGCACATAGAGGGGTTGACCTTTGGGATTCCGGATTGCCAGATCGAAGAGCTTCCCATGCGACTGCAGTGACACACAATTGGGGTTCCTAACCGTTGGATGCGGTTGCTCCGTAGGATTGCTAGATCTATAGCGTGCTATCATGAGCACCACTAGTTTACTTGTGATTTTGCATACATTTTGAGGTCAGATAACCAAAGTGTCTTGGGCACAAATTTTGTAAAAAACCTATAACTATCTATCTATATGTTTTCAAAGTTTTTACTATGTTTAATGCACAATCCTATTCAATGATGTGAATGTTTTCTTTACCTATGTCGCAAATGTCTATCTAAAACTTGATTAGCTAATGAATCATTTAAGTGTTCAGATTTATAGAAATGTGTTGATATTGAATGAAATCAAAATGTCTCTCCAAAATTCAAACTCTTAGGAACAATCTAAAAAGTGTCGGATTTCTAACAGTATAAATATTAGTAATTTGTAGTACCACAAGTTGTGAGTCTAACCTTATGATTATGTGGTTAATACCAAATGAAATGGCATCAAAGAGAAGTTAGATCAACTTGCTATACTTAGTGATATAATTTGTCAATCTACCGATACAAATCCCTTGGAAACTCACTAACTGGTCGTTCGAAGCGAAAATGGCCCACGCTGCAGAGGATAGATTCTGCGTACTACGACTAGCACCATCAGCATATCCAAGAAATGGTTCTGAAGATTTAGACATCTACCATAAAATGTAAAGCAGATTACTAACGTCAAGAAAACTTTAAAAAAAAAATTAAGATAGTGAATGCAAATCAACAACATATAAACAATATAATACAAAAAATTACTATGCTCATGATTAAGCATAGTAATGTTTCAAATACAACCCATTTCTAGGCTGTGCCAATGGAATTCCATCGTAATCAACTAACTCGTAGGCAACCTTAGCAAGAACTCTTTTGACAATATAGGGTCCATGGCATAATGGCTCGAATTTCCCTGTACCTATTACATCAACTTCTTGGTCGTAAAGAAGGACCAAGTCGCCCTATGAGAAGATGAGAGGCTGCACATTTTTGTTGTATTGTGCCTTTATACATCTCTTATGTGCTTCATTGGCCAATTGGGCTTCACGACGCGTTTCATCTAGATGGATGAGGTTAAGGAGACGCACTTCTTCTTCTGAGGTGTTAGGTAACAAGTCTATTGCGAGTTTTAACGATGATATTTTGCATTGGATTGGTAAGATAGTTTCCAGACCATACACCAATTGAAAAGGAGTGAATTTAGTCATGTTTCTCACCGAGGTTCGATACGACCACAAGGCGGAGTACAGGATCAAGTGCCAGTTCCTTTTACGGACTCCTATCATTCGTTGAAGCATTCGTTTAAGAATTTTTCTAATAGCCTCAACTTGTCCATTTTATTGTGGATAATAAGGAGTAGAATTATCATGCGACAATCCTAACTTGGTTGTCAATTCAGACATCATATTGTTGCAAAAATGCTTCCCATGATTCGTAACTATAGCCTGTGGGACCCCAAACCATGCAATGACGTGATTGAAGAAAAAAAATGCAGCTGTTTGTCCTATGTTATTGAATGTAGGCATTTCTTCAGCCCATTTGGTAAAATAGTCGACTGCGACAATAATATAACCATGCCCCCCGGACGAAGGAGGGTTACAGGTCATGAAATCAATACCCCATTTTGTAAATGGTCCAGCAGAGACAACATGATGCATTGGCGCTGGCGGTTTGTGGATTTTACGGTCATAAATCTGGCATGCATGACAACTTCTGACTGCGAGGATATAATCTCGAAAAATAGTAGGCCAAAAGTAACCAGCGTAGAGTATCTTCTGCGCGGTAGCATAACTAGATAAATGTCCACCACAAGCCCCAGCATGGCAATCATTTAACACTTTTTCGGCCTCCTCATGAGTGAGGCACCTCCTTAAAATGGTATCGACACCACGACGATAAAGTGTATTGTCGACAATCAAATAATCTTTGGCTTGGTATCGAATACGTCGCTGATCAGAGCGAGAGGTATTAGGTCGAAAATTTTGGGTTTGGAGATAAATGATGAAATCTCCATACCAGGGATCAGATGATCTGATCAGAAGCAAAGACTCGTCTGGAATAGATGGTTCCGACGTAGTTGCAGTACTATCACAGGGAAGGTCACATAGAAGCTTAGCCAAAACTAAAGACTTCTTTGACTTAGATTTAATGAATTCCAAATCAAATTCCTGCAAAATGACAATCCATTTTGAATATTTTCCCCCCAGCAATTGATGTGATAATATGTAAGTCATGGGGTTGGAATCTGAAACTGTTTTTGATTTTCGGAGCAGGATATAATGGCGAAATATTTGGACAGCTTGAACAGCTGCCAAGGCAAGATTTTCCACGTACGAGTACTTAACTTCCGTATCATTAAGATTATGACTCAAATAATAGATCAGATGTTCAATTCCTTCTTCTACTTGGACCAAAACCATAGCGATGGTTGTTTCAGCCGCGACGATATATAGGAAATAATCATTTTGATAATTTGGAGGATACATTAATGATGCTCGGACAAGATGGTCCTTGACAACATCAAAAGAAGCTTGCGCAACTTGGTCCCAATGGAAGGGAACCCCCTTTTTCAGTAATCGAGTAAATCCTTTAGCCATTTCAGCGTAGTTTGGGATGAACCTTCTTAGGAAGTTAGCCTTTCCTTGAAGTTTATGTATCTGAAGTAAGTTTGATGGTGCAGGAAAATCAAGAATGGCTTGTACCTTCAGTGGGTCTATTCGAATTCCTTCTTTTGAGACTACGAATCCGAGAAATCAAACAGAACCAACACAAAACACACATTTGTGCGGATTGAGGTGTATCTTGTAGTGTCGGCATCGTAAGAAAATGGCTCTCAAATGCATCGGGTGTTCCGTTCGTTTTCGTGAATGCGCTGGTAAATCATCTAGATATGGTTGAACAATGTGCTTGATGTCATTGAAAGCATAATCCATTGCTCTCTGAAAAGTTTCCCCAGCGTTCTTTAAACCAAATGGAAGTTTCCAATATGCGAATGTGCCCCAGGGACAGATTAATGTTGTCCTATGTTGGTCATCTGGGCAGATATTGATTTGATTGTAGCCAAAAAATCCATCCATGAACGAAAATATTTCACATCCAGCACAATCGTCAATGATCTGGTCGATAAAGGGAGTAGGATAGTTGTCTTTTGGACAAGCATGATTAACATCCCGATAATCGACACACACTCTAATGGTTCCTTGTTTTTTCATAACAGGAATGATATTGGAAACCCACTCAGTTAGCGGAACAAAGTAAATGAAACTAGCATGCAAAATTTTTTCAACTTCTCCTTAGATGGTAGCAGCTTTCTTCGGATGAATAGGTTGAAGCCATTGACGCACCGGTTTGACATTAGGATACATATTAATAGTGTGTTCATACTAGTATCTATGCCTGGCATTTCCTTGTAGGACCAAGCGAATACGTCATGAAATTCATGAAAAAGAGAGCGATATGAATCAAGTTCTGATGGAGAATAAGATACACCAACATGAATATTTTCTACAATGCCCGGTTTAGTCGAAATATTGATAGAAATCATTTCTTCAATATTTGATTAATTTCGCTCAGATTCAATTGCATTAATCGGAAAAGAATTCGAAAAGAAAGTTTGAATGGATGGGTGATATAGTTCACTAAGATTATTTTCTTCATAATCAGGAAGATGGGAACGATGATGATAATCTTCCCATGGTTCTCCCTCTGACATCATAGCTTCCAAAATATTTTCATCTGTCAAAAATTTTGAGGAAAATGGATCAGATGGAGTACCAAAATCTAATGAACGATCAACCCAAACACTCGGCGACGCTGATTTTGATTTTCTGCCCAAGCCAAATAGATTGATTACTATTGTAGCTCAATAGGGCTGAGCGGTAAAACATCATCCAACGTAGAAATATCATAATCACCTGTACTCTTCCTTAAGCTAGATAGAGTGGAAGAGATCTTGTAGCAGGTCTCTATACTTGCAATTTCCATTGACGTCGTAGGCGGCAGTACTTCAAAGGTTCCCATAAGAGTGGAATCCTTTAAGATTCCTACACCAATGTTCTGGATTTCTAGTTGGGGTAAGTGAATATACAGAATGTTTCCAGTTATCTGCGAAGTAGAGGAAAAAAAGGATAATTGATTAATGACTGTAATAGTACCTTTATGAGGAAAGGCAACCATTCTAAAATATGTAGAAAGAATAGCAGTCATTACATATACCCATGGTCTTCCAAGTAAAATATTATAGTCAAGGGGTCCGTTAACAACCTCAACATCAATACTTACTGTTTTTCCCCCTAATTCAACTTGTAGGTTATTGATAATACCATAAGGTTTATATGTTCTTCCATCAAAAGCCTTCAATGTCATTGATGATTGTGATAATAGCAATGAGCCAAGTGACTTCCAAAAGTTTAGAGACATAATGCACGTAGATGCTCCCTCGTCAATAATAGTGCGATGAACAAGGTGATTAAGAACATTTACTTGGATGGAGAATGCCAATTCTACTAGTAGCTATGGCACATAGCCCGTATGATTAAAGACGACAATATTAGAATCAGTCAGATCAATTCCACCAATGGCCAACAATAAAACCTGCTTCTCGAAGGTGTTGGGGTTCCCATGTTTTGGCCAGGTTGGCAAGACCAAAAGATGAGACAACATCAGAACCACTTTCGGACCTTAGGATCTAGCCCTCCTAGGTCCAGAGAGGGATCTCTCTATAATTATCAAAGGTATATGTCTTTGAAGCTCGGGTTTAAGATATTAGGCTAGTTATAGGCACGAGGTTTGTATGTTTGATTTTGAGTTTGGTTGTTGGGAATCAGGAAAGAATGGTTCAACATGATACAAGGCTGAGAAAAGAGGAATTTAGGCAAAGGAGAGGTGATTTAGGCAATGCCAAGTCCATTGGGAAATGGAGTCAAGAAAGGATTTACTTGCTAATCAACATGCAAGCGTTCAGTTGGGCTAGTCATCTAAAGCCTTGGATCCTATAGTGATAGGGTGATATGGAACATTAAAGTCTGAAAGTCAGGGAAGGAGAACCATCCAATTCTGTTTATAGATCAGGTCAGAGGTCATTTAACTCCAAACCTACTTGGACACAATCAGAGGCAGCACAAGGGAACTTAGAAGGGTTTAGTGGAATGGAAAGGTCCTAGAGGCAGAGGCAGAGTTCTGATCCTCCCAGTGTTCTCAACACATTCAACTAAATCCTAACAAGCACATCTAAAACAGATTCCATTAATTCATACATCAGCTAGTAGGAAATATCATCCACTACACTGGTTAAACCAATAGAAATCGATCTCTAGATAACACAATAAGCAGAAAACATAAAGGTTGGGAGAGCAGCAACATAAGGTACCTAACAAGGGTAAGTCTTATGCCAAATTTCTCATGTGAGCCAGAAGAAATGTAATGACATGAAATAAAACATAGAGGTAAGAAAACATCACCAATGCTTTAGATTAGGATCCAAAGAAATGTGCCTGTCATATTAAATATCAACACCAATCAGGTACAACATAACCAATAGCTTGGTCATTCAAACTGACTACATCTTCCTCAGCCTATCTTACAAATATACACAGAGGACTTATCTCAAGAGAAACTACTTGCAATCTCTGATATCTCATCAACAACCACTACAATATTTCTTTCTGAGTTTTATAGTAGAAGAGAAGCAGAAGAGGTAGGTGGAGAACTGAATGCAACATTAAAGCTTCTGAGAGGAAAGAGGGCCAAGGCCCATTCTGCTTAAATGCTGAGTATTAATCTCTGTCACTCCTTTTATGAAAGAATGATCTTCTCCAGATATGACTTTGACATATTTCGACTGTGGTGCTCTGCTGTACTTGTGGTGAACAAACCAAAACAAATAAACTACTGAGAAGTCTGCTACATAAATGTTTCTGATAGTTTCGAAATGTTGTTAGGGTGGAAATTCCTTCAGGGACATGGTGCATAATAAAAGCTGTATGGGCGCCCTGTACTTCATGAAGAAAAACATTCTGCTAGTGAATAAACCCTGATGTTACCTTTACTTGTGCTCACGACCTTTTGATTGATCCTCGGGGTCTTCAAACTGGTGCATTGCCTCTTTAAACCACTAGTTTAAGGTTTAAGATTTGCACTGGTGTGCCCTAGTCTCTTTGCCTTGTACTGAAACGCTTTGCTGCTCCATCTCTGTCTCTGTTCATGCATTTCGAGCTTTAATGGCGCAGAAAGGTTTTCCACAGAGTCTAAACCCTGTTCCTTTAATGAAAGTCTTGTCTTTACCTTCCCGGGCCATTGTTTATAAATTCGTCCATTGTAAATGATCTTCTTCGATTTCTCTGCCATTGCAACAGAGGTGTGCATCATGGCGGTCATTAACTTTGATAACCCTGCAAAAAACGAAAATAGGTTAAGAGAAACATGTACAGAGGTGGTGGACACAATGGGAATGATGAGAATGGTTATATGTTGGACGCAGATAGGGGTGACGACTGCGGACGCAACAATGGAGGAAGATACGACACAGTGGAGAATGCATGGGAGAACGTCGCGGCAGGCATTTGAACGTAAAAACTATAACTTTTGACCTTTGGAACGAACATATATGGGCGGATGGGTGAACGTACGATGAGACACGTGGAATCATAACGTGGCGGGACCGGGCCATGGTGGAATGGTCAACAGTGGGGGGGGGAAACAAATCTGGACTGTCAATCTTGAAAGAGATCAATGACTAACAACGCAGCGGAGGGCGACGACGGTGGGCCAGGGGGTATGGCGATCGGGAGTTAAATATCGCGTGGCTTCGAGGAGCGAAGGCCATTGGATGAGGTGCCCAAGATCTAATGACTTATATGAATATCGCAGCGCGTCTTGTATCGAACGTTAACGCGCGATGGGCAAGCGGTTTTGAAACCGTACAGGAGGACGCGTGTCGGGAGCTGGATGGAATCGTTGGGCAATGGGAGAAAACCGCCTACCACGCGAAGGCGGTGCGATGGAAACCGTCAGGTTTGTGAACAGTGCATGGGGACCACCGGCGCAGGTGTACTCCGAACCATTAGATCAACGTGTAAATGGACGGCGATGGCGTGACATGGGAAATGAACGGGGGAAACACGGAGGGCTTCGGAGACCGCGATCGCCGTTCGATCTGTACAGATCGACGACTGTAATCACGCCCGATGAAAAAAGGGATAGTGCCTTTGGGGCCAGTGGATGGTTGCAGCGCTGGATCATATGGAGGGAAAGGCACGGGCTAACGGGAAGAGGGGCTAAGCCTGTTATAAGGTTCAAAGTGGATTTTTAAAGCCATTTTAACGCATTTTTAAGCCTCATAAAGGTAACGATAGGGAGATGTAGAGTGAATTAGGCTAAACAAGGGACATGGACAGAATTTGAAGGGGATCTTGGGAATTATTAGAGGATAATGGTGGGAATAAAGGCAAGAAAGGGAACTCTGACAAAAGGTAAAAAGGGGGAAACTGTGGGTATTTGTAGGGGTATAAGGGGCAATGTAAGTCTTTTGAGAAAGGTAACAGCAGAGGGAATTTATATTTAGGCATAGCACAAAGAGACTTCAAGGATGATGTGTCTTCATGGGAGATGCATTCCTTGAAGGCTCCAAAACCATCTAGCCCCCAGCTTACTTGTCAAGAATTTCATAGGGGGGCTAACAGTGGCTCCACATGGGGATGGCTTCTTCTTGAAGGAGGCAAGAAACCAGAAATGATCTTTGGAGTAGGCCAGCTGCCCGCTGCTTGGCACATCCCTTTCTTTCTTTTATTTTCAGCTGCCACAATATGTTAGATGCATTAATCAGTAGAAACATTTTCCCAACCAATCTACCTACCCAAACTACAGTCCTAACATTTTCCTACTGGGTGCATTTGAACTAGCAGACCCTTTACATTTTATTTTCAAAATAGAAAGAAAACCTATTCTAAAGCTACCCTTATTGCTCCATGAGACCAGATTAGACTCTTGGTCTCATATGATTCTCTACCTAATCTACTATCTGCTGGGATTAAACTGTCCAGCAGATTTCTTCTCTACATTCTAAGACAGAAATTGAAAAAACAGTCAAGCCAGGATTAGACTGTCTGACTTGCTGTGGACCATGGCATAAAAACAATTGCTCATGGACAAAAACTGTAGAGAATTGAAATAAACTCTGAAGGCTTGGAATTTGAACTCTTGAAGTATCCTTCTTCCTTTGTGTGACTCAGGTTTTGAGCATATTAGAGTCACTTTCTCTTCATTGATTGAGCTCTGATTTTAGGCATGTTCGAGCTGATTCTTTTTCTTCATTTGCTAGTCCAGATTTTGAGCGTGTTAGGACCAGCTATCTTTGCTTCCTTTGGCTTAGGTTTTGATCATATTTGAGCCAATATTTTGTTCTTTTAGAGGTTCATGTTTTGAGCATGTCTGAACCTCTCTTTTTCTCTATTTTTCGAAACATTTTTCTCTTTTCTTGAAAAAACAAAAACTACAATGGCATGTACAATGGAAGTGAAATTGGAAATTTAAGTCAGCAGAAGTAATTTTTAAGCATTCTGCCGTTGACAGGACCCCCAAACAGTTCTGAAACATCAAGTTCTTGTAGGAAGAATGCATTAGGACCCACAGTGGCTTGGATGAAATATGGACCTTGCCACAAACTGTCAAACTTTCCATGATTTCCTTTTTCCTCTCTCCTTGAGTCCCATTTCAGAACCTTGTCTCCAACCTTGAAATCTGAAGCTTTGGCTCTTTTGTCAAACTGTCTCTTTATGTTTTCCTGAACTTTGACAGCTCTGTTATAAACCTGCTCCCTTGTTTGCTGAAGATGGATCGTTTCATTTATCCTCCTCACCATACTGTCTTCTTCAGTCTGAATCTCTTGGACGAGCTTGATCATTGGAATGCCAAGGTTAGTGGGGAAGACTGCTTATGTTCCATAAACTAGCTGGAATGCTGACATGCCAATAGATTTCTTTTTTGTGAGCCTGTCAGCCCACAAAGCATGCACTAACTTCTTATGCCATGACTTTTTGTTCTCTTCCAACAGCTTCTTGATGATCTTCACTAGGCTTTTATTTGAGGATTCAGCTAGTCCATTACCTTGAGGGTAATAGGAAGTTGAATGGCCAAGTGTTATTCCGTACCTGTGACAAAAATCAACCATCTTCTTGGATCCAAAAGCAGCTGCATTGTCAATGATTATTTTTCTTGGACAGCCAAACTGAGATAGGATGAAGTCTTCTAGGAACCTAATGATAACATAGTCTGTGGCATTCCTAGTGGGTATGGCTTCATTCTACTTAGTGAAGTAGTCTGTGGCTGTTAGGATCCATTTGTGTTGTCCAGAAGAAGCGGGGTGAACTTCTCCAATAAATTCTAGGCCCCATTGCAAAAAAGGACCTTCAACAGTGATGGGCTGTAATGGGAGGGGGAGAAGATTTCTTCTGCCTTCAAAGATTTGACATTTATGACAAGCAGTTACCATTTTATGGACATCATTGAAGAGTGTGGGCCAATAATAGCCAGCCCTGAGTATATTGTTTGCAGTGGCTTTCCAACTCAGGTGGCCTCCACACTCCCCAGCATGGAATTCTTGTCTAACTCTTTCAACTTCAGGTTCAGGAAAACATTTGAGCAATAGGCCATTTGGATTTTTCTAGTATAGATTCTCATTCAAAATGCAGCAGTTTCTGGCTTTTAGTTTTACGAATCTGACCTTAGTTCTGGACAACTTTGGAGGGGCATTGAGATTGGTGAGCATATAAAGGATATCAGAGTACCAAGGAGAGTTCTGAAACTTCTCCTCAACAGTAGGGTCAGAAAATCCTTCCTGCTCATCTAAGGCATTTATCATATTAATGTCAAGGGCCTGCAAATTTGATTCAGCCATTAATTGGGCCAGGCCTTGACCTTTGATCAGTTTGGTGGGTTTTATTTCAAGGTCATATTCCAAGATTGTAGCAATCCACTTGCCCCTTTTCCCGTCTGGGTCTTGGGACAAGATATCTTTGACCACTATATTAGGCACATAGGCTATGGTGTGAGAATGCAAAATGTACACCCTAAAGTCTTTTAAGGCCTTGACCAAAGCATAGGCCTATTTCTCCATGATGTTGTACTTCAAGGGTGCGTCTCTTAGGGATTTTCTGAAAAAGGCAATAGGCTATTCATTTCCTTCTGAATTCTTCTGCAGTAGGACTGCAGCCACTGTATGCTCTGAGGCAAATGAAAAGATAAGGAAATCCTTTATGAAATCGGGACTGATCAAGATAGGAGCTTGAGTGAGTGTGAGTTTTACTGATTCAAAAGCTTTCTTGGCTTCAACAGTCCATTTGATTCCTACACCTTTCTTCAGCATATCAGTCATTTTCCTTAGGTGTTCAGCCAAATTGGGAATGAATCTCCTCAAGAAGTTGATTTTCCCAATGAAGGACTGTAACTCCTTGATGTTTCTCGGGTGTGTGATTTGCAATATTCCCTCGACTCTCTGTGGGTCTATCCTAATCCCTTTCTCAGATATAATGTGACCAAGAAGTTTACCTTCTTGCAGCCCAAAAACGGTTTTCTTAGGATTCAACGACAGACCATACCTTCTACATTTCTCAAAAACTTTCCTCATATGTTTTAGGTGCTCTTCCTTAGTTTTAGAATAGACTGTTAAGTCATCCAAGTATATAACAATGAAGTGTCCTATCTCATCTGAGAAAGCTATGTCCATCGCTCTTTGGAAGGTTGCTCCAGCATTCATCAATCCAAAAGGCATTTTCACATACATGAAGGTGCCCCATGGAGTGGTAAAGGCTGTTTTGAGTTGATCTTCTAGGAGTACCAACACTTGGTTGTATCCGGAAAAGCCATATAATAGGGAAATCCTTTTAGATCCCACCACCTTCTGTAGGATGTGTTCCATTCTTGACAAAGGATAATTGTCTTTGAGTGAGGCTCTGTTGAGATTTCTGAAGTCTATGCACAGTCTGATTTCCCCTGTTTTCTTCCTAACAACCACTAGATTTGAAACCCAATCAGAGAACCTAACATGAACTATTATGCCTGCCTCATACATCTTTTTAATCTCCTTTTAAACTGCAGGCAATTGTTTTGGATTAATCCTACGGAGTTTCTGTCTGAAAGGCTTCTGATTTTCTTTCAAGGGTATTTTGTGTTGTATAATGTTTGTTTCATAGGCCTTTAAGTCTTCATAGCTCCATGCAAACACATCAATGAATTATTTAAACAGATCGATGTATTTCTTCTTCACGTCTGCAGGCAGAGACTTAGCCAGTTTGATCATTTTGGGTTTATATTCAGTGCCTATGTTGCATTCTTCCACATCAGAGTCTGCATGCTCTATAGTGGGATTTTTTGCTACGTCATCAAAATCAAAAAGGTCTTCTAAGGGTGCCAGGCCTCTAGGTATATTCTTATCTTTGGCCTGCAGCACCTCTATTTCCTCACAATCTGCGTCTTTATATCCTATGGTTGGATTTCCAGTTTCTTCAACTAAAGTGTTTATTTCTATGTTACAAGGTGGAGATTCCTCATCAGAGGACTCCTCACTAAGGCAACTGTCTTTAGATTTAGAGTCTGAATTAGAAAATTCAAACTCATTTCTGCCCGTTAGGAAGTCCTCAATCTGTTTATCACCTTCAAAGACCTGCCAATATTTTTCATTGTCTGGCACTGCAGGTCTGAATTTGGTCTGAATGATGATTTGTTGGTCCACTGGAGTCTTAGGATATGAACTAGCCAGGCAAGCTAATCTGTTTGCAATGACATTTTGACTCCTAGGGACAAACACCAAATCGTATTCTACAAAGGTTTGCAATATATCCATGGCATCGTTCCTATAGGCCCTCAACCTAGGATGTTTTGCTGCGTATTCACAATTTACTTGTTTTATGACCAACTCTGAGTCCCCTCTCAAAGATATCCTATGGGCTCCTAGCTTCTTCAATAGATTCAGACCTAGGATAAAAGCCTTGTATTCTGCAATATTATTGGTACATTTAAAATGCAGATTTACAGCATGGCTCATTGTATGGTCACTCTCTGTGTTACGTATCCACACCCCTACCCCAGCGTTTTTTCTAGTACAGGACCCATCAAAATTCATTTTCCACAGGGGTTCGCCATTATGTTGCGTTGTGGGGTCTATGCTAAGTTGTGAATTGTTTGGCTGTTCACAATGGGTGTGGAAATTAGGGAGGTGACTAGCTCGTTGTTTGCGTTTTGTCTTTGATTCTGGTTCACTCAGAGTTTCATTTTTAGTGTTTTGCCCATGGTTTTCTGCATCACTTTCTTCTAAGTCTAGAGTAGACATGATGTTAAAATCCATGGGCTTTGTTTTAGTGTTTGTTTCTCTGTTTTCAGCTCCTGACCCTTTTAAGGATTCATCATTACAAAAGATGAAGGAGTCAAGGTCTGTATGTATAGAGTATAAAGGTGGATTCTCAGGCCTTTCGGGGCTACTGAATAGGAATTTCATTTGAGCCTCTCTATACAGTCTTCTTAGTTGGCCAAATATAGGGATAGTGGCATATGAGCCATCCATCTACATTGTGTTTTGCAGCTTGGCTCCCCAAGGTCTGAATAGTAGCATGCCATATTTAGGTGGCACATCTGCTACCACCACATCCATGACCATACATTTAGCAGGGATTTGGGTCAAACTCACACATAAGTCCTTAATCAAGCCAAGGCACTTTACTCTGCTGGAGTCAAATGAATATAGATATTTGTAAGGTTGTGTTATCTCTAGGCCTAGCTTTTCCATCACTACCTTGGGCATTAAGTTGTGAGATGCCCCAGAATCATGCATTGCATTGTGTAGGATTTTGTCATGAATGTTGAGACTGATATAGAAAGGTGGGACTACCCCTTCCTGAAACCTTCCCTCGATTTTTGGACCAAATAGGAGGGCAGGTTGATCATCGTTCAGATTTACGGTATCATTGCTTTCCCCTAGATTCAATGCTTTCAAAATTTGGCTCTTATATACATCCTGAGTGGCCAACTCAGAGAGTGGGACAGAGATTTTAATTTTTGCAATCTCACTTTCTAAGTTGAAAGTGGACTGACTCTTGGAAGTGCTCAACTCTGACTTGTTCGCCACTGTCTTAGTGATAGAATCAGTTTGTTGATTCTCTTTATGTATAGGGTTAGGAACTATTTTATCAGGAGCACTAGCTGTAGTACTAGTGCTACTAGTTGGTTGACCTTGTTTTTCGATGTTCTGGTTGTCTTTTTCCTTGTTTTTACCAGAACTCTCAGCTGCTGCTTTATTGCCTTCAGCAGTTGCTTTAGAAGTTTTTTCAGGCCCTTTCTTGATGGTTACCTCGGGAGCTTTGGGTTTGGAAGTGTCTTGGTTCTTTTTTCTCCTAAGTTCATATTGCTCTCTGACCTGCATGATGGTATTCTCAAATCCAAGTCTGTAAGCTTCAGATTCTAACCCTTCCTCATCCCAATACGAGGATGAGGGTTGATCTTCTTCTGAATCACAGTTATGGATTGAGTCCTCTCCTTCAAACATGTTTATTGAATTCCCTTCAGACTCTTCTATGATCCCCTCATCTTCATCAAGGAAGTTTTGGAAAGGGGGAATGACTTGTTGATCTGATTCTTTTTGTCTGTTGGGAGTGTTATTGTTTCTTCTAAAGTTTTGGTTTTGATTTTGGTTCTAGTTTTTGTTTTGATTGCTCACAGTGACAACCATTTTTTCCATCATTTGTTGTAGTCTTTCCACATTTTTAGATAATTTTTCATAGTTGGGATCAGATGTGGAAGCTACATGGTCATCTCTATATGTTACCCTCTTTTTAGCTATCAGTCTTGCCCTTTTCTCAATCAAGTTGGCTTCTATATTTATGGCTCCCTTCTGCATGTCCTCCAATGTGTTGTATTCTTTATCCCTAAGCTGATAGGCCATGTCAACATCAAAGCCTTCAGGGTATTCTGCTAAGGCCATGCCTTGGGGAGGTTTCATATGTGGAGGGAGTGCGTTGTAAATGCGGTTAAATCTTGTAGAGTAGTCGTGGACACTCTCTCCTACATTTCTTTTAAGGCTCATGTATTCTGCTAGGAGTTGGTGAGGGTTAGCCCTAACTTCCCATTTTTTTATGAAGGTCTGATATAAACCAGGAAGGCCTTGAATACTACCAGCAGGCAGGCTTTTAAACCATTTCTTCACATCACCTCCCAAGCTCTGAGAAAAGATTCTCATTTTGACTGTGTCATCATCTATTTCCATGTAGTCAAAATAATCTTCCATTTTATCTACATGTTGTTGGGTTGTGATGGACTCCTTATCAGTGAAGTGTGGGATTTTTTATTGATAATCATTTGGTAGGGGCACTAAGGGCTGAGGTAACATCAAAGGTGCATACCAGGCTGCCATGGTGATATTCTGCTAAGGTAAAGGGTTGATTTGAGCAGCTGGTATATGGACGACAGGGACACTAGGACCAACAGAGGTTAGTTGAGCAGATCTAGGGTGGGAGAGCCCCAAGTTTTGAATGAAGTGAATATCAGGAGGTGTAGATGGAGGGGTCCCACTATTCCTAGTGTGTGTACCAGGAAGCTCAAAGTCTAGCTGATCTAGATCACTGAATGACCTAGTTCTTGGTAGTCTATTAGGTAGGTCTCGGTCAAGACGAGAGTGTGATAGAGCTGTAAGGTCTTCTAGTGTGGAATTAGCTCTATGGATGTGGCTGAAAATAGTTGATCCTCTAGGTGTAGGTGATTTCTTTAGGAGGCGTTCAGGGTTATCAACTATCTCAGGTGGGTTTGGATCAGGATAAGCTCTTGTATGAATGTTTCTTGAAGCCAGAATGTTATCTAAATCTCAGGATCTCAACCCTACTCGTTATCTTTATTGTGGTTGATGTTGTTTCAAAGGCCGGTCTCCCAGTGGAGTCTTATGTGAAACCAAGTTAATCAGCAGGCCTACTGATCACGAATGGAGTCTTTTATCGTTTAGGAACTATGGAGTCACCAGGTGGAGGGTTTAGGGTGTTCTAAGGGGTACACTGTCCACCATAGTGTTTATGAAATATCCCTTTTCAAGGATATCCTGAAAACACAACAAACTCTAACCATAGATTGACTGGGAGGGCATTTACCAGATATGTCACCTCCGAAGAGGGTGAGATCCGGAGGCTACCTGGCCCTTTCCAGACTATCTAAGAGTATGGGGTAAAACACGACAAGAGGTAAGTGGAAGGTAAGTGTAAGTGTTTTACTGCCAACCTAACCAGAGTTCTAAGCTTCTGAGTCTTTAAGAATGTTTGATGTGAAATGCACTTCAGAATTCCCCAGTGGAGTCGCCATTATGTTGGTGACGAGACTGGGAGGAAGTTTAGTGTTTTAGTTATTGGACCTCAGAATTCCCCAGCGAAGTCTCCATTATGTTGGGGTTCCCATGTTTTGGCCAGATTGGCAAGACCAAAAGATGAGACAACATCAGAACCACTTTCAGACCTTAGGATCTAGCCCTCCTAGGTCCAGCGAGGGATCTCTCTATAATTATCAAAGGTATATGTCTTTAAAGCTCAGGTTTAAGATATTAGGCTAGTTATAGGCATGGGGTTTTTTTGTTTGATTTTGAGTTTGGCTGTTGGGAATCAGGAAAGAATGGTTCAAAATGAGACAAGGCTGGGCAAAGAGGAATTTAAGCAAAGGAGAGGTGATTTAGGCAATGCCAAGTCCATTGGGCAATGGAGTCAAGAAAGGATTTACTTGCTAATCAACATGCAAGCGTTCAGTTGGGCTAGTCATCTAAAGCCTTGGATCCTATAGTGATAGGGTGATATGGAACATTAAAGTCTGAAAGTCGGGGAAGGAGAACCATCCAATTCTATCTATAGATCAAGTCAGAGGTCATTTAACTCTAGACCTGCTTGGACACAATCAGACGCAGCACAAGGGAACTTAGAAGGGTTTAGTGGAATGGAAAGGTCCTAGAGGCAGAGGCCGAGTTCTGATCCTCCCAGTGTTCTCAACACATTCAACTAAATCCTAACAAGCACATCTAAAACAGATTCCATTAATTCATACATCAGCGAGTAGGCAATATCATCCACTACACTGGTTAAACCAATAGAAATCGATCTCTAGATAACACAATAAGCAGAAAACATAACGGCTGGGAGAGCAGCAACATAAGGTACCTAACAAGGGTAAGTCTTATGCCAAATTTATGATGCGAGCCAGAAGAAATGTAATGACATGAAATAAAACACAGAGGTAAGAAAACATCACCAATGCTTTAGATTAGGATCCAAAGAAATGTGCCTGTCATATTAAATATCAACACCAATCAGGTACAACATAGCCAATAGCTTGGTCATTCAAACTGAATACATCTTCCTCAGCCTATCTTAGAAATATAAACAGAGGACTTATCTCAAGAGAAATTACTTGCAATCTCTGATATCTCATCAACAACCATTACAATATTTCTTTCTGCGTTTTATGGTAGAAGAGAAGCATAAGAGGTAGGTGGAGAACTGAATGCAGCATTAAAGCTTCTGAGAGGAAAGAGGGCCGAGGCCCATTCTGCTTAAATGCTAAGTATTAATCTCTGTCACTCCTTTTATGAAAGAATGATCTTCTCCGGATATGACTTTGACATATTTCGGCTATGGTGCTCTGCTGTACTTGTGGTGAAAAAACCAAAACAAATAAACTACTGAGAATTCTGCTACATAAATTTTTCTGATAGTTTCGAAATGTTGTTAGGGTGGAAATTCCTTCAGGGACATGGTGCATAATAAAAGCTGTATGGGCGCCCTGTACTTCATGAAGAAAAACATTCTGCTGGTGAATAAACCCTGATGTTACCTTTACTTGTGCTCAGGACCTTTTGATCGATCCTCGGGGTCTTCAAACTGGTGCATTGCCTCTTTAAACCACTAATTTAAGGTTTAAGATTTTCACTGGTGTGCCCTAGTCTCTTTGCCTTGTACTGAAACGCTTTGCTGCTCCATCTCTGTCTCTGTTCGTGCATTTCAAGCTTTAATGGCGCAGGAAGGTTTTCCACAGAGTCTAAACCCTGTTCCTTTAATGAAAGTCTTGTCTTTACCTTCCCGAGCCACTGTTTATAAATTCGTCCGTTGTAAATGATATTCTTCGATTTCTCTGCCATTGCAACAGAGGTGTGCATCATGGCGGTCATTAACTTTGATAACCCTGCGAAAAACAAAAATAGGTTAAGATAAACATGTACATAGGTGGTGGACACAACGGGAATGATGAGAATGGTTATATGTTGGACGTGGACAGGGGTGACGACTGTGGATGCAACAATGGAGGAAGATACGACACAGTGGAGAATGCATGGGAGAACGCCGCGACAGGCGTTTGAACGTAAAAACAATAACTTCTGACCTTTGGAATGAACATATATGGGTATATGGGCGAACGTACGGTGAGACACGTGGAATCACAACGTGGCCGGACCGGGCCATGGTGGAATAGTCAACAGTGGGGGGGAAATTAATCTGGACCGTCGATCTTGAAAGAGATCAACGACTAACAATGCAGCAGAGAGCGACGACAGTGGGCCAGAGGGTACGGCGATCAGGAGTTAAATATCGCGCGGCTTCGAGGAGCGAAGGTCGTTGGATGAGGGGCCCAAGATCTAATGGCTGATATGAATATCGCAGCGCGTCCTGTACCGAACGTTAACGCACGATGGGCAAGCGGTTTTGAAACCGTACAGGAGGACGCGTGTCGGGAGCTGGTTGGAATCGCTGGGCAATGGGAGAAAACCGCCTACCGCGCGAAGGCGGTGCGATGGAAACTGCCAGGTTTGTGAACAGTGCATGGGGACAAACCGGCACGGGCGTACTCCAAACCGTTAGATCAACGTGTAAATGGACGGCGATGGCGTGGCATGGGAAATGAACGGGGGAAACACGGAGGGCTTCGGAGACCGCGATCATCGTCCGATTTGTACAAATCGACGGCTGTAATCGCGCCCGATGAACAAAGGGACAGCGCCTTTGGGGCCAGCGGATGGTTCCAACGCTGGATCATATGGAGGGAAAGGCGCGGGCTAACGAGAAGAGGGGCTAAGCCTGTTATAAGGTTGCAAGTGGATTTTTAAAGCCATTTTAACGCATTTTGAAGCCTCATAAAGGTAACGATAGGGAGATATAGAGTGAATTAGGCTAAACAAGGGACATGGACAGAGTTTGAAGGGGATGTTGGGAATTATTAGAGGATAATGGTGGGAATAAAGGGAAGAAAGGGAACTTTGACAAAAGGGAAAAAGGGGGAAACTGTGGGTGTTTGCAGGGGTATAAGGGGCAATGCAGGCCTTTTGAGAAAGGTAACAGCAGAGGGAATTTATATTTAGGCATAGCACAAAGAGACTTAAAGGATGATGTGTCTTCATGGGAGATGCATTCCTTGAAGGCTCCAAAACCATCTAGCCCCCAGCTTGCTTGTCAAGAATTTCATAGGGGGGCTAACAAGAGGGACAATTTTGTAATACTTCAAGAGCAAACATAACTGAAGGGGATTGAGCCAAATCTTCAACTATACTATAATTTTGTGCAGCTCTTGCTCGAAGATTATATGTTGATTTATGAATTACACCCTTTGGTGGCTTAATTGTTAATTCAGGAATAACAGGAGGTGGTACTAATTCATTAGATGGATTCGTTGTCGAGGTAGTAGGTTGATCAGTGGCTGGACTACCATAGTCTTTATTCCAAGTCGACACCAAAATATCTTGTGAAGGTTTTGTAGTGGATAATATTAACACTTGGGAACTAGGAGCTGGATCCGTAGCAACCAAATTTGTGTCTGGATTTGGAAATGGGTTTGTCAACACAGTTGATGCATGAGAAGTCTTGATGATTTTTGAGACTTTAGCACGGTGAGGACAATCCCTAAAAAAATGTTCCTCGTTACAGATTAGGCATGGATAACGAGGTTTCCATGGTCTTGACGTTTTATCAGATGATCATTCTTGCAGGTTAGAAGTTTGCTTTTTCTTTGATTTCCCCTTTTTCTTACTTCCTGGTTGCTTATCACTTTTTCCTTTGTCAAATGAGACGACATTAATTTCAGAAGTAGGAGCAGCATCAGATGTAGTAGTGTTGTGTGTGTTTGTAGTGCCTATCAAGCCATCTCTAGCATGAGAGTCCTTTATTTGAGGAGGAACATTGAAATTAGATCGTGGCGCATTTGGGATTTTCTCATAGAGCGTGCCAGTCTGAGTCTAAATCAAGTCTAAATATTAGGAACGAGCGATAACTTGCTCTTCTATGACGACGCCACCTTTAGCCACATCCTCTGTTATATATGGTAATAGGGATTTAATGAACCATTAAGCAAGGATTTGATCAGGAACAAATGTCTTAACCATTCGTCGACGGCGACGCCACTCATGAATACGAACTGAAATGTGAGTAGCATTACTCTGTTTGAAGTTGTTCAAGAGTTCCATTCCAGTTTTGTATCTGATCGGTAACTGGAAATGGGCCAAAAATACAGTAACCAAGGCAGTGAAATTGTCGAAAGAAGCTCTAGGTAATTCAATGTACCATTTAGCTGCCGGACCTGTGAGCGTTCGCTGGAAAAGACGTAATCTAACATAATCATCATTTAGGGAATTTGATGAACACCATAAATGATAAGTCATGACATGAGTTGATGGATCTTCTCCAGGGTTTCCATTGAATTTAGGTATATCGGAGGGTAATTTATGTGGTATCACCGGCCACCAAGGAGCATAATTGATAGGATCATTGGTTAACCAGTTTAAATTTGGTAATTCCAAAGTTGCAACAAAAGGCAACTGTCTATTAAGGTCAGGTTGAGCATAGCCAGGATAAGATGGAATTGCTTGGGCAATAGGTCTTTGAGCACTAGCATATGGGATTTGATGCTGGTAACCCAGATAGGGGTTGTTTTGCATGGCAAACACTTGAGATTTTTGTTGACCAAAACTTGGATATGGTACTTGTTGATATGAAGTTTGAGGAATTTGCGTCTGTAGCTTCCAAGGATTCTGTCCACCAATGTTATAACCCAAATTAGTATAAGTTGGATTCGGTTGATATGTATAACCAGATTACATTTGTGACACCCCATAAAATGGCACACCAGCTTGTGAATAAATAATTCCTGGTACAGGTTGTTGTAAATTAACCAAAGGATTTTGAGTCTGTGGACCCAACATTTGATGATATTGAGTTGAAGAACTCGCCTGATAAGGTTTATGTACAAGATTTTGATTCTGTAACAGGGTTATAGATGTATTAACAAGTGGTATTGAAGTGGGTGTAACAGGTTGAATTGGTTGATACGATTGGACAACCGTTTGTGGTTGGATAGGAAGAGTGGGGTGCCATTGACAAACATTCATGTCAACATTAGTTTGACCAAAATTTGACTGAGTACTGTCATATTGGGTGACCATAGGTTTCCCCCCAACATAAGGAGGATAATAAGATGGAAAATATTGTTCCCCGAATGTTGGGAGTCCAGTTGATATGGTACTTAAAGAAATTGACCCATAAGGACCGATTTGATATTGCCCTGATGATGGATGTAATGATTCAAGTCGTTCAGTACTAACTATAGAACTACTAGTTAAAACACCTGATGAAGACATTGGTATTGACCATGGTCTTGAAGATTGACCAGAGAAAGTGCCAGACAATGATTTGTAGCCTGTTGGGACCGAAGGGCCACCGTGAAAATATGACTCTAGTGAGGTTGCGAACATCGACGGAGTAGCGAGGGTAGGAGCTGATGTAATTGGAATAGCAGACCCAACCGAAGATGTTGGTTCAGGCATGGTTGTATGACCAAATGTATACTCTCCAAAATCAACGGGAGATTGAATGGCAATGGGATCAACAAAATCAGATGGAAACGATTGAGGAAAATACTGGTATAGGTAAAGGTCTCCCCCAAAGTGGGTTTGACTTAAAGGTGTATCAGGTTGTGGGATTTCTTCAATCGTGATTAAACCAGGAGGAAGCACTTCACCATCAGGCCCAAAATATACTTCAGACGGTTGACTGTGTGATATAGGAGTTTCAATGGCTACAGATATTTGTGGAGTGACCAAGGTAGGAACAACTTCCGGTTGTTCAGGATTCAGATTTTCTGGCAAAGAAGAGACAGGATCTGGATCAATTTGTGATTGAACAACGTCGGGTCCAAGAGGTATGGTCTCAGCGATTGAATGGATCGTGACTAAAGGTAGCTATGAAGACTTCGTTTCGACAATAGTAGATGAACCGGGATGTGTGGAAACAATTTCAGCTAACTCTGGTTTAAATGACGATGTTTCACCAAAGGTACGAATTGTACTTGATTTGGCAGATCGTGATCGCCTTCGCCTACCAGAAGTAACTTCCGGCGGTAAAAGTGGTTTTAAAGCTAATCTATGCAAACGACGGGGGGTAGGATTGTGTTCTTCCACGATTACTGATTTATTTTATCCAAAAACAAATAACCAAAAAGAGGGCAATGCTAGGAAAAAGGGTTTACCAAGAAAATGTGAACTGCAGAATACCTCCTAGCGAACCAAGAAGTACAGGCAGGTAATCTCCCCAAATGTTGTGTTCGGTGTATCAAAATTTTAGGGCAGCCGACTCGGTTCACTATGGATGGATAGCACCTAAAATTTTTCCTCCCAAATATACCCGAAGGTACATGGAGGTCCAAGTCCATATTAGCACTGTCTGATGCGAAACCGCACAGTGAGAGCATCCCTTTATACTTATTGTACTGTAACACCGCCTGATATACCCAAAAGTACGTGGATGAGCTACGATATACTTACGTACGTGGAGTGAGGTATCACACTCGGAATGTATCGTAGACAAGTTAACGACAATTGCTATGTTTTACGACATCGAAACACGTCTCTAGCCTAGACCTTCTAAATGTTATTGTTAATGTTCCAATGCGTTGTTAAGTAAATTGAGATTTATTTTATGTTGATCTTGCTTAACAGTTTGCCTTTCAGGTTCACCACGATGATGTATACAAAATTCCTAAAATGTAGCTAAGAATGACAAACAAACTTTCACTTTCAGCATTTTCAATGAAGAACCTAGCTACTAAGGTAAGAGAACGCTAGTTTTTTGGAAAGAGAGCAAATAATTTGTGATCAAACAAATCAATGAACAAAAACAAAATCAATGAATCACAAATTAAATGTAGATTTCCTAATGTTCCATTTGCAAAAAACACACAATCCTACATGCAAATGCAACTTTTTCTTTTCAGTTTCCTTAATGTTATGAATGCAGAAAAGAAACTAGGCGCACTAGATCAATAATCAAAATGTTGTTTACTTTCGAGAAACGAAGAATACAAACAACAATTTCTCTTTTGAAGGAAAAATGAGGACTTCAACAACAATTTTTCCTATCAAGGAAATGAAGATTTTATGACAATTTCCTATTTCGAAAGCAAACGATTCTTAATGTGACCATAAAAAGTACTTTGAATCAACTTGTCAATGATAATGAAAAACTTTTTTAAAAACAACATTGAACAAATTTTCAGTCAAAGGAGAAGAAATATATAGAGTTAGTAGTCAATTGAGCATCAAAATTTTCAGAACAAATCAACAAACAAAACTGAAGCAAAGTGCAAAGTCAGATTCAAGGGGATTTGGTCCCTTTCAGGAGCCAACGCAGTCTCCAAGGGGAGACAGTGCTCTGCAATGCGAGCTTTGAAGGGAGACAGTGCTCTGGAAAGCACTGTGCCCTGACTAAGGGTGAGTTGGGCGTAGTCAACAAAGAAAAAGCTATTGTTTGGCTCACTAACTTTGCAAATTAAGTTCTGAAAAAGTCTAATCTTTATGTGAAACAGCTACTGGGTGGATTTAGAAAGCAAATTAGAGAATAAACACCTAGAAACAAGAGAAGTTATCCCTACTGGAGTCGCCAATTTGTTGGGCCAGAATTGTAATCTACGAATAAATTACGCTTCCCTAGGAAGGTGTTAGCCTAGAACAACAGGTGAAAGACTATATTACCGTTTCTCCTAACTCAGAACAGATACACAGAGAGGATTGGAGGCTTACTTGTTTTAGTCGCTTCCAAATGGCTCCTTTCTATCACTTCCACTGCAGCTTCAAATTAAAGTCGTTTTGTTGGCTGAATGCTTCCTGCAAGAAAGAGCACTGAAACAACAGAAGATGCAATAATATAGATATCTATTCAAGCTAGTTAGCTAAATCAGTTAAGCATAAACTACATTCATCAGCCAAGATCTTGCAATATGGAAAATCAAAGTAAACATAGATGCATGTAGGGAAAAACAATACGTACTCTTTATTGATGATCGAAGGAGAGGTTACAACCTACTGACTGATTTGAAGTGACCTTCCAGCAGAGTTCCCAAGTCTCATCACAACATAAATCTCTCTAGCAGCAGCTCCACAAATCAAACTCTCTACTGAAAATTCTCCAACATTTCTCTACTCAAATTCTTCCTCCTCAAACACTTAGATTTGTGTTCAATTTATAGATGAACTGTAGGTTGTTTTGTAATAAATAGCATTCCAAAAATAGGCAAGACATGTTTCCAGTAATGTAGTTGCCAAATGGACACTTGGATTCGAAGCTTGACACATGTGAACCCTTCTAGAAGACACTGCACAAGTGGAGATACCAGAACAATGAGAATTTCGCTCCCAATGTGACCAACGCACCTTTAAATGTCTGGAAGTGCTTTGCAGAGCAGCCTTGAATGGGGCTACCTGCATGTGCAATGCACTTAGGCCCCTTAGAGCCTGCATTGGTGAGCTCTCATATGTTAAATAATAAGCTTCAAACCATGGAAACCCTTGCTTGATGAAAGTCTTGTTTGATTTATGTTGTTTCTTGTCTTAGGGCATATAGCAACTAAGATGTTAGGGAATGATAGATCCTTGATCATCGGTCCTAGAGATGATGCCCAGTTAACTAGGTCATTGGGAATGGTGCCCAAATTGACCTATAAAATTTACCATTACAGACAACTTGACAAACAAAATAATAATAAGAATGTGACTTTCTTCATGTTTTTTTTATATATTTTTGTGATAATTACTTGTAAATATATTATATAAATTATTATTAAATTTTTTGTTGAATATTTACCATTATGTATTAGTAGTAATAACAAGAATCCAATAAGACTATCTTAATTATTAATTTCAATTAAAATAATAAATTTTTTTAACATTTACACTTATAATAAATAAATTAAACAATTTTAATTATAACATTTGTGTTACAATGGCAATGGGATAAAGACCATTTGTTGGGTCCTTGAGCATTTTTATTAATATGCTAAAAGCTATGAATCTTGATTTTACGATGCATATGTTTACTTTGCAGAAGATGACTTTGAATATATATATATTATAAAATAATATATATATATAAAATAAACATGAATCTTGATTTTACGATGCATAAGTTTACTGTGCAGAAGATGAATTTGAATATGTTTTTAAACTTATATATATATATATAAATATTTTTAATTTTGTTAAATAAAAAAAATGTTAGATATATTATTTGATTTTAATAAATTTATAAATATATATATAATTTTATTTTAATAATTTTATTAAAATTTATAAAAGCGTTGTTTGGTTCATTTAATTTAAAAAATAAATTATAATTTTACAAAGTATATATCCATTTGCATTTATAACAAAGTTTGCAAGCAACGATAGTCCCTGCTGGGCAGACAAAAATTTTGTTAGCGAAACAATTTTAAGTGTGTAATTGTTTTTACTTCCAAGGTGATGTTGCAATAGATATTTGTAAGAAGAATTGTCTCAACTAATTTGTTATCTATTTTTAAAGACTAGAAAGTATTTAAAAATTTGTCATTTTTTTTTAAAGACTAGAAAGTATATCTGATTTTAAAGACTAGAAAGTATTGCTGATGTTGCCTAGCCATTTTGTAGGGAACTGAGTCAACCAATTGGTTATCTTTTTTCAAAAACTACAAAAGTACAAAGATGTAAATCCCTTGGCATTGATCAAAGTTGCTAGGTTCAACTTAAACTTGACTTTTTTTTGTTAAGACAAGGCAAGTATGGGTTTCCATTTATGTTTCCAATGTCTCATAACCTATGTAATATGATTATAATTAATCCATGTAATATGATTATAATTAAATATTAAAGCACTAATCACATAAATATTAATTTGGGAAAAGTAACATAATCCTACTCACTTAAAGCTTACTCTTACCATTAAGCTAATTATAGCTAAAAGATTAAAAAAGAATTATAAGGTGGCATTTGGAAATTGGTAAAGCTTACTCTTACCATTAAGCTAATTATAGCAAAAAGATTTAAAAAGGTTTATAAGGTTGCATTTGCAAACTGGTAAATTAGAAAGTGATTGTGAAATGAAGAGTCCCAAAGGAAGAAGTCAATTCTAACCAAAAGAATTGAAATGAGGACAAAAGAGCAGTATAATAATTATTATTTTTCAGTGGTTTCCCTTAGTTTGTAAAGAAATTTTTTAATAAAGCTGAAAATGCAATGGGAAGAAGAAAAACCCAAATACCTTTTCATTCTATAGATAAATCCTGGTACAGTTGTTTACATATAACCTTCAGGATAAAAGGCAGAACCCATGTTAGTATTTTAGTACCTGTTGTAAATCATTCACTTCCTCCAACTAAGTTTTGCATGGGTTATAGTTACTTTCTGTACTGGAACACCAAGATAAATCCCAATACAGTTGTTTACATATAACCTTTGGGATGAAAGGCAGAACCCATGCTAGTTATTTTAGTACCTGTTGTAAATCATTCACTTCCTCCAACTAAGTTTTGCATGGGTTACAGTTACTTTCTGTACTGGAACACTAAGTATTCTTGGAAATCCAAATCCCGGTACAGTTGTTTACCTATAACCTTTAGAAGGCATAATCCATGCTAGTTATTTTAGTACCTGTTCTAAATCATTCACTTCCTTCAACTAAGTTTTGCATGGGTTACAGTTACTTTCTGTACTGGAACACCAAGTATTCTTGGAAATCCAATAGAAAAAAACTAATTTTTGCATGGGTTACAGTTACTTTCTGGATTGGAACACCAAGTATTCTTGGAAATCCAATAGCAAACAAGTAGAAATGGAGTAATGGAAAACGTTAAATGCTTTGTACATACCAAAATTAATTTGTAAGTTTTGTATAAAATATATTTGCAAGTTTTGCATGGGTTACAATTACTTTCTGTACTGGAACACCAAGTATCCTTGGAAATCCAATAGAAAACAAATAGAAATGGAAAACATTCATTGCTTTGTACATACCAAAAATTAAATTTGTAAGTTTTTGTGTAAAATAATTATAAATTTGTAATAGAAATGGAAAACATTCATTGCTTTGTACATACCAAAAATTAAATTTGTAAGTTTTTGTGTAAAATTTGTAATAGAAATGGAAAACGTTCATTGCTTTGTACATACCAAAATTAAATTTGTAAGTTTTTGTGTAAAATAATTATAGATTTGTAAGTTTTTGTGTAAAATAATTAAATTTGTAAGTTTTGTGTAAAATATATTTGTAAGATTTTGTGTAGGATATGGTTTTTTTTGCTTATGCTATCCACCTAACTAAGAAGAAGATGTTGTTTGTTGCTAAGATTTCAATAAGATTTCAATGTACTATTATTTTAGGATGCTTCAATCTAAATGGATTACATATGAAAAGATTGAACTAAATGGATTGTTGGAAATGTTGTCATTGATGGCAAAGGAGCACAGAGGAGCAGCACCTGAACCAGCATTAAGGCAAAGTAGAAGATAGGGAACAGAGGCAGCAGACAGGTAGTAGAGGCAGCAAAAAGAGAAGTAAGGAGCAGCATCATTCAAGGAGCAGAGGAAGCAAAGGCAGTGTATTGAGAGGTTCAATAAGAAATTGTATGATTTTGTGTGGGCATGTATGAATAAGACTCTGTGATAGGGTTTTTGGATGGTACTCTAGTTTTGAATGCATAAAGGGTTTGTAATTAAACCTGTATGTATAAATGAGGAATCTGTTCTGAAATCTGTGTGAATGGGCTTTGACTGTTAAGAAGAAATGGTGAAAGAATGTGCAAATAATCTCTGTAATTGGGGTGAATTGTGTTTTGTGGGTTATTGAAAGAATCGACATTTATGTCAGTATTGTATTCGGCAATGCATAATATGAGCCCCTATTGTAGTTAAGGCATAGCTGAATAAGAATCCGGAGTTGAAACCACTGAACTGTGGAAGTGTCGACTTATAGTGTCAAAGTTGTTTGCCTATGGTGAAGGAAATCAGAAGTGGTTGGCATTTACAGAGGAACCACTGGAGAAGCCGAAAATATTGAATATGTTGTGAATTAATTGTAATGTCGATAGTCAGGGGTAAGCGGAATCATATAAAGAAACAGTGGAAGTGGTGTTTGTTAATTAACCTATGTTGAGGAATTGCACATGAAAGGCAGAGTTCATATATATATAAGCGTGACGGAACCCTGAGGGAGAAAGTAGCAGAACCGTGACTGGAGTGAACAGTAAAGGCAGGTTTCCGGTTGTGATCGCATCGCCTTCGTCGGGCAAGCGGTAATTAGAAAATCAGCGCGATTCCATACGCTGGGCGACATGTGTCCCTGAGCGATTTTGGAAAACCACCCCTCATTGCGAGTTAAAGTTCGTGCAGTTAACTCGAGCGATATCCGTCGGATTGTATGGAGCAAGGCTAAGTGCTCTCCGCCGTCGGATGAGAAGGGTGACTTAAGCCAAGGTACGTTATATGGATACTGTGGGCCCGAAAGCTTTAAATATGAAGTTTGGTAGTAAAATTAATATATGTTGCGGAATAATATTATAACTTGGGTGTTGTTGAAGCCTCGAAAATCGCTGCTACAACATTGGGGGATAACAGGACCTTAATGCGGCTCCTTTAGTTTATGATGGTACTCAGAAATCCCCGGTTTAACTAGGTCCAGTTACCTTTTCCCTATTGCTATTGGTTTATGATGTATCCTTAACTACCAATAGATAGGGATATCAGATCAATTCTTCTTGCTGATCGGGCAAGAGAATGACCCTTAAGCTGATTTGGGTTCAGCCAAACCACAACTAAGATTTTGCCTCTTTGAGAAGAGGACTTAAAAGAATGTAAATATAATCTAATTGAAAACTTATTCTATAATGCAAGAAAAAAGAAACTAATCTAAATCCTATCTCAATCAGGTAGATGAAAATATAACCCAATTAAGAGCAAGATAATTAAGTGATGAGAATTAAAATATGTCTGGCTTTTAACTAATGTCAAACTAATGAAGAAATTCAATTAGCTCACATTTGTGAATACCAAAACACATTCTATTGAGACCATTTGACTAAAATAATAAATCAACAACACTCCAGAAGAAATTCACAAAAATGATATCGATTATCATATGAGTCAAACTAATAATTAAACAATAACATGTGGAAGAAATTCACAACACATTACTATTTAATAAATCAGTGTTATAAAGGCAGTTAGGATAATGGTTATTAAATCGATTTAATTCATAAGAAGCGAGAGGCCTTAACAATTTGAGACAAATTATCCATATCAACAGAAATGCAGAAACATGAATAAAATGAAACAACAATTTTTATTAACATAAAAATGGCGGTATTTGATACGAAGTACTCAAAAATATGAGTTAATTAGATACATATACGATCCTAGTCTCTACAGTACTTTACATTACTTAGTTACGCTTTCAAGACTAGAGCAATGAAATACAAACTCGCCCAAGGTACATAATAAAAGACACCATGTAAACCCTCAATAATGTTAGGATCTGAAACTTTCTCTCCTCCCCATCTGTATTCTAAATTCCTATATGATATTTTAGAATGCGGAATTGAGAGGGAGAGCCGCCCTCATTTACATTTTGTCTGCAATTTATAATCTTCCCAAAACTATTTTGAGAAGAGAGTTTGTTTGAAGAAAAATCTGCCCAATCCAACTTTAATTGTTCAAAAATTCCAATATTTAATTGTTGGAGTCTTCTCATTGATTGAAATCTTTTTGCTCAATATCTCTTCTACTGTTTTTCCTGCAAAAGAAATTAAAAATCATTTAAGAAGCAAAGATAAAATCCAAATATTATTTCTATCATTAAACCAAATCCAATCAAATTCTATTTAAATAAATAAAAATGAAATTTGGGCTTCTTATTGATACTCATAATGATTTTAATTAATCAAGGATATTATTGATGCATGAATCTGCAATTAGAAGAATTTGGACAAATGAAAATGAAAGAAACTAAACTGAGGAAAATTGATTTTATTTTTAAAAAATTCGGAGCTTGATTTTCTGCCTGATTTTTTGACCCAATAAATGATCAAATCTGTTATTGAAACCTCTTGAAATGTTTTTCCTTGATTTTCTCTTTCCAATGAGCCGTCATGGGCCTCATTTGGCCAAGTAAAACTCAATTTATGAGCTTCCAAAGTTGGTAAGTCAAATCTGATATAATTCTGGAAATTCAGTTGCTCCTCGTGACTCAATCGGGATCGGAAGTTTTGAACATTGACTCAATCGCATCGGAAGATTTAAACATTGACCTCATCGCATCGCATAAGTTCAATGTGATTCAATCGGATCGGAAGTAATGAGCTCAATCTCATCGGGGCTGACAAGCTTAATCGGATCGGAGGTAATGAACTCAATCGCATCGGGGCTGACAAGCTTAATCGGATCGGAGGTAGTGAAGTCAATCGCATCGGATGAAACTAATGAGCCTCAATCGCATCGGGAAAAATCATTGCATCGGGGTTTTTAAAAGGATGTTCACATGAATATTTCCGATACGATGTGTTATCACAAAAATTTAATTTAATTTTTGTTTTATATATTTGTTTTTAATATAAAATTTTAATTAAATTAAATTAATTATATTTAATATAATAATTAATTTAATTAATTCAAAATTTTATGTTAAAAATTAATTTTTTTGTTTTTTGATCTTATTTTAGAGATGTTAAATTATACTACGAATTTATCTAAAATGATGATTTACCTAAAACAACCATTTTGACATTGGATGTTTTAAAGTTAGAAATTTATTTGAAAATTGGAAAATTGGAATAAATAGTAAATCCAGATACTTTATGATTGCATTTTGTATAAGTAAAAATAAAAATTGCAGTAATAATTAATCTAGGGGTTAATATTTAAACTAAATGCATTATTAAAATCTAAATTTTTAACTTGGGTGACATAATTGATTAGACTTCAAAGGAGTGTTATTTACAAACCGGTTGACCAAATGAGATGAAACAAGCGTCAATAGGAAGCTTATAAAAAATCGATTTCAACCAAGAAATCAAAATGAGAATCTAAAGAAAATAAAAATTAAAAAAATCGTAAGATAATTGACTTAATAAAAATCCTAAAAGGTGTTTAGCCAAAAATTTTATAGAAAGGGTCCCCATTATTTGATGTGAACAAATTAAAAATGGGGAGTTGTTGTACCGCACAACAATTGGCGATTCACTGGAAGAAACAGTTATCTCTGTTTGATATAAATGAAGTTTTCCTAAAATTAAAGTAAAAATAATTAAAGAAGAGAAAATTATTTTTGGAATGCTTGACTAGGTTCATTAATCTGAATAAAAGCAACAATCATCTTACTGTAATTTTCTTGAAATTCCTTATAAATTAAAATATTTCATAACTCTATATCAGTCCTTAATTAGTTGTAGAGATAAAGTAGGTGTCACTTTACAGCTTAGCTTTTAAAATGTACTCATTTGTCACAGGTAGAGGCACTGCTGCTAGCAAACATCTATAGTCTCAAGAGGGTTACCTTTTAATCATCAATGATTTAGAATCCTATCTATTTAAGAATTATTGACCTAGAGATAAATCCATTTATATATGTTTATTTATTTATTTATTTTTTTTAATTTTTAATTCTTAAAAGCCATTGTCCTGGTTTGGTAGCGAGATAGTTGACAATGCCATTCACTGGTTATAATTGGACTGAACAAGCTAGCTCGTGATGAGACCCCTTGTCTTACAATTATTTACAATTATAAGCCATTACCCTGGTTTGTTTAGCAGTGTTGGTAATGTCAGCCCATTTTTCCCCTATGATCATGGTAAGCAGGCTCGTGATGAGACCTCTTATTTTTTAAGTTTTAAATATATTTTTGGATTACACTCTAGAAAAATAAAACTCTTTTAAATAGGGAGAATCATTAACTCCTTAAGAGTTTAGAATGCCAATTTCAGAGTTAAAAGTGCTTTGCTGTAAAGTGTCTTTACTTGGTTAAAAATAACTTTTCTTGACTGATATAGAATTTTGAAAGAGCTTAATAACATATTGAAATCTCAAAATAATTACAATTTTGATGAAAAACAAATTTCTCAGAATTCATGATACTTCGTCAACTTTTCTTGTTTTGTAATCTCTTCCTTAAGTTTGTCTACCTTTATAATAAGAAAAACAAATTTTGCTAAGAGATTTTAAGAAAACATTAATAGGAGACTATTAACAATTTTTCCTATGTATGCCATCCATTGTTAGGTAATAATAAGGCCTTCCATAAAAAATCATGGCAAAGTCACCAAAATCAAAACTGAAAACCAAAGGAAAAGAATTCCTAAGCTAAAGTGAGAAAAGAAATCAGCAAACAAAAATAAAAATGAAGCAATTAAAAAGTGGAAAAGAAAATCTAAGTTTTGAAATACAAACTCTAACAAGAATGTTTATACCAATGTCTCAACAACATGAAGTAAAAGAAAATAATCATGTAATCATTCTTTCTTATGTCAAGATCCAGAAAACTTATACCTTGCAGGGTTGTAAATGCTTTTAGGCTTTAGATAGCAGTGATGATAAAATTCAGCCACAATGAAAAAAATTTCTGTCTGATGTCAATATTGTTGTTTCAAAGCATCATCTTAATCATTTTCTAATAAAAGGAATGCTTTTTAAGAAACAGATTAAAGGCTCAGAAACTTTCTAGTGTAGTTGTTTCACTGAAGACTATCGCTGCTTCTTGAAATAAAATCAGGAGAAGATCATAGGGCTTCCAAAATATGATTTGGCAGATGATTGAAAGCTTTTATGAAGAGCTGCAAAACAGATTTTAGTATCAACATAATTTAAAAACAAAAATGAAACTAAAGTAATGAAATGGAAATTAATGAAAGTGGGTACATGAATCTTACCATTGGATAATTGCACTTGATCTTACCTGAAGGATATCAGTTTCTCCAATACTAGCTGACTTCTTTTTTTTAGTTGACATTAAAAATATGAAGAAGACAAACTAACCAAAATCCTATAACCCAAACTCATTTTTTATTTTATTTAAACTAAAGCAAGCAGTAAAATGTAAAAATGGAATGCTTTGTGTTCAAGGGAGTTGAAATTAAAACAATCGCGATAAGCGATGATGTGATTTTTATAATAATTGGTGATGAGCGAAGAAAATAGCGATGGCGATGAACAATGGCAATTAGTGAAAATCGATGAGAAATGAGCATTTGGCGATTTAATAAAAAGTGATAGCGATAAGCAATTGGTGATGAATTATTGCATCGCGATTTTTTAAAATGAGCACACAGGATGTATTCAATTTTCCTCAGGTTACGTTCACGATTAGACTTGTGCATCGGAGGTCTTTCAAATTAGTCCTTGACTAATTTAATAATTTACGTTGCGATTTGAACTGTCACATCGGAGTTTTTTGCAAATGGATATATCAAAATGAGGTTTCTCCGATTTGCGATTGCCGATTGGGTTGATCGCATCGGAACTTTTGAAATGAACGAATCAACTGTCATAGAACTCTGCTGAAATGCGATTGCGATTAGACTTCATCGCATCGGAACTTTTAAAAAGTTGACCTTTTAATCAATTGTGATATGAACCAATTGTGGTATGACTTTACCAATTCGTGATTGCGATTAAGTTTTTATCGCATTGGAGTTTTTTGAATGGAAGAATTAACCTTATGCCTAATGCGATATGTGCGTTTGTTATCCATTTCATTGCATCATAACTTTTGTAATAAAAAACAAACCTTTCAATTTATTCCAATGCGATATGTGATTTGATATTTTATGAAAAATTGAATGATGTAACACGTCAGAGATCTTGCATCGGAAATATGAAAATCAAGTTGGAGAATTTCTGATATGAATCTTGCGATACTCTTTTTAATTTCAATTGGATTTTTAAATGAATGAAAGCAAAGTTAAAGAATGCTGAAATTCTAATGAATCATAAAATAAAATTTCCCTGAACCTGTTGCAAATTTGAAATGGGTTTACTGCTTACTTTATGTTTTGAAAAGAAATAAAGACCTGCAAATAAAACAGAACACAAATAAAAAATAAACTAAGAATAAAAAATGAACTAATAATGGATGAGAATAAAGTTGTAAATGCGTACCTGAAAGGAATTTGTCTGTAAATTTTACCTCATAAATCTTCAAATTCTTCCTTTGATTAAAATCATCTCATTATTTATTTTAAATCTAAGTGTGCAATCAGCCTGAATGAAATCAATCATTCATGTTCATAAAACATAAAATTTACCAGAAATAAATATAAAAATAGACTCTCCTTTTGAATTGAAACAACAATTTATTATCTCTGCTTATTCTGAATAACTTGAGATGAATCCGTATTGTTATAGCGACTGTTCAATAACGTCTTTAGTGAATGAATATGATGCGTATTGCAGCATCAAATAATAAACTAAAGGTTAGAATGGGATAAAGCCACTAATTGTAGAAAGATATCAACACAGATTTGAATGTGTGCACTCAGCAAAATTGACATCCTTAAGGTCAGCTTTAGCAAATTCCGAGGAAGATAATATGAACTTCATATGATTATCGTGAAAGGTTAGACTGAATACTAATGATTGAGTCGGAATTAAGCTTATCATAGACAGTCATACATTTCATAGGATAATGAGATCATGAAGCTCTTACATTTTCAACCTTTATCATATAAATTCCAAAAGAAAATCTTAGAAGGAAATCTTGAAATGAAGAAAAGTGGCTTTGAGGCGATCGATGCCAAGTGCAACCTCAATTGAATTTAATCAAGACATTATTCAAAATAAGCAGAGTAGAGGTATTGATGCAAGAAATTTAAAAAGGAAAGCAAGAATTAAAACTTTCTGATAAGGAGAAAATGTTTCAGTGAACATGCATGAGAAGGCTGATTGCTTTGTTTTATTTTTTAATCTACAAAACTGTTAAAACAAATTAATTATACAAAACAAACAAACTAAATTAATTCTACTCCTATTCTAACCATATACATGAAAATGACTAGGTATAGTCATATTTCCAGTGTAGCCATTTTTTCATTTTAATTGCTGCATGTATGTACAGTTCAAATGTTAGTAATAAAAATACAAATCTAACTAAACTTAGGAAAATAAATCTGAAATCAGAATGTACAGTTATTGTTAGAAACTTAATTAAAATCTCTTTCTCTTGAAATTTCCTTTCTAATTGGATATTAATTGGATCATAGAAATCTGGATGGATTTCTATTAAAAATTGGAAAATGTTCAAAGGAAGAGATAACAGGCCAAATTGTGAAGATGAGCTTTTAAATTCAAAGGCCCGGAAAGAATTGTTAGTATTATGTACAAATGGAAAATTATTAATTGAATTGAATTGCTGGCCAGATTGCAAAAATACATTCTCTTGTCGACATTGCCTTTGAAAAAATAGAAGCTTTTGATGAAGCATTAGCATTGATTGAAATTGAAATATTAATATCTTTTGATGCTCATGATTATAATATGAAACTTCAATTTCCCAATCGGGCAATGCATCAATTGAGTGTTTGATAGTAAGGTGTTCAATATGCCAGCGAAAAGTGTGAAAATTTTGCAAAATAAAATCAAAAAAATAAATCTAAATTTAAACAAAATAACTGTGAAAGAAAAACTAAAATGAAATCACTATTTTTACAACTAATGTTACAACACAATTGGGATCGTTTTGAAATAATTTCATTTTCACAAGGATTGGCCAGAATTATGGAATTTGGGTAATTTTGAATTCCAACTTGTGAATTAGAAAATGAATTATGATTATGAGTAGGAATGAGAGCTTGATCACGATACAAATCATAAATTGGAAAGTTTTCTCGAATAATGAAATCATGAAGATAATTTGCTGCTCTAAAATGAGGATTGGTTGGGATAATTTCTAAATTGAAGCGTTCTTCATTCTCAGATGTTATTTGAATTTTATCATGAGGATTCTTTTGAGGAAAATTGAAATCAACATCCTCAATATCAGAGTAATCATCATAAATGACCTCACAAGATTCTCTAGAATTCCCTTCAATCTCATCCAATATATCCAAACAAGGAGGAACAAGAATTTCATGTTCATTAATGGCAAAAGAATGATCGTTAATTGCTTCTCTATCTTGATAAAAACTTGATAGTAATTCATTTAGGTTGGCCTCTGTATTTTCTGAAATATCATTAATATCAAGAGGGAAAAAATTACCATCATTAAAAATATCAGGATAAAGGGAAAAATGTGAACCTGAAACAATGCATTTAAAACTGTCTCTGTTTGAGAACTCTTGTGCATTATGCTCATTGTAAATTTCAGATTCTAAATCATTCCTTTGTATGCTCATACTTTCTTGAAGAAGGCTGCTTTGCTGCTGTGATTTCGGCATTTGCTTATCATGGAGGAATTCAGAAATTTGTACAGCAGTTTGTATTTTATTATTTACTTTGATTGCTGCTTGTACTTGTTAATTTGCGATCTGATTTTCTGAATTGACCGCAGAGTAATTTTCAGATTCCAAAGCAGTTCTTTCTCCAAAATTGCTGTTGTTGTCTTCTTGCATTTGATTAGAAATATTTTCCAAGCTTTGTGAAACCACTTCATCACAATTTATTTGCACATCCAAATTGGGATTCTCATTTATATTGTAATGGGATGGAACAAAGCTTGAATTAATTTCATATGGATTAGGAATGGGTGGAAGAGAACAAACATATTCAAACAAATCTAATGATTCTTCTTCCGTAGGTTTATCTTCGTCTTTAAATCTTAAGCAATTTAAATGAAATCGAATATTAAAATCATTAACAGACTCATTTTCAAACCTTCGTAAATATTCAATTTCTTCACATACCTGTTCATAATCATAGCCGTCAAATTTACAAATGAAAATTGTAACAAATTGATCCCAGCTGTGTATTGAAGCAACTGGAAGAGTTCTACACCAGCTTCTGGCTTTTACCGCAAATGTGAGAGTAAAAATTCTGCATAAAATTCCTTCATCAATCCCTTGAAAATCATAATTTGAAACATTTTGAATAAATTGAAGGACATGATTAAAGGCAGAAGAATTTTTCTTACCATTGAATTTTACCTGAGACAAGAGTCTTACCACTTCGGGTGGAGTATTGGAAGATGCACGTCCATGGATACAACTCCAAATTGGAATTTTAAGAGGAGCCATCGTGATTAAATAAAATGTTAAAATTAAAAAGACTCCAACAGACAACAAGTTTCAGGCCCTCCTTCTAGCGCCAAAAATGTTGAAGCCTCGAAAATCGCTGCTACAACATTGGGGGATAACCACCCGGTCCGGACCTTAATACAGCTCCTTTTCCATTTATGATAGTGGCTCCGACTGGTTTAACTAGGTTCAGTTACCTCTTCCCTATCGCTATTGGTTTATGATGTTTCCTTAAATACCAATAGACAGGGATATCAGATCAATTCTTCTTGCTGATCAGGCAATAGAATGACCCTTAAACTGATTTGGGTTCAGCCAAACCACAACTAAGATTTTGCCTCTTTGAGAAGAGGACTTAAAAGAATGTAAATTTAATCTAATTGCAAACTTATTCTATAATGCAAGAAAAAAGAAACTAATCTAAATCCTATCTCAATCAGGTAGATGAAAATCTAACCCAATTAAGAGCAAGATAATTAAGTGATGAGAATTAAAATATGTCTGGCTTTTAATTAATGTCAAACTAACAAAGAAATTCAATTAGCTCACATTTGTGAGTACCAAAACACATTCTATTGAGACCATTTGACTAAAATAATTAATCAACAACACTCCGGAAGAAATTCACAAAAATTGATGTCGATTATCATATTAGTCAAACTAATAATTAAACGATAACATGTGGAAGAAATTCACAACACATTACTATTTAATAAATCGGTGTTATAAGACAGATTTCTGAGTAATGGTTACTCAGAAATCAGAGTTTAATTCATAAGAGCAGAGATACATAACAATTTGAGAAAAATTATCCATATCAACAGAAATGCCAAAACATGAATAAAATGAAATAACAATTTTATTTAAAATAAAAATGAAACTGGTATTTGATACAGAAATGCCAAAAAATACTAGTTAATTGAATCTGCTTATCTGATCCTGGTCTCTAACAGTACTTTACATTACTTGAATTTCTGCTTTCAAGACTAGAGCTGCAGAAATGCAAACTCTGCCCATCATGCATAATAAAAGACATAAAGCATAAACCCTCAATACTGTTCAGATCTGAAACTTTCTCTCCTCCCCATCTACAATTCTAAATTCCTATTACAGAAATGCTTCTAGAAGTCTGGAATTGCAGAGGAGAGCAGCCCCTTTTACATTTTGCAATCTGCAATTTATAATTCCTCCCAAAACTATTTTTAGAAGAGAGTTTGTTTGAAGAAAAATCTGCCCAATCCAACTTTAATTGCTCAAAAATTCCAATCTTTAATTGCTGGAGTCTTCTCATTGATTGAAATCTTTTTCCTCAATATCTCTTCTATTGTTTTTCCTACAAAAAGAAATTAAAAATCATTTAAGAAGAAAAAATAAAATCCAAATATTATTTCTATCATTAAAACAAATCCAATCAAATTCTATTTAAATAAATGAAATTTGAGCTTCTTATTGATACTCATAATGATTTTAATTAAACAAGGATATTATTGATGCATGAATCTGCAATTAGAAGAGGCTGGACAAATAAAAATGAAGAAAACAAAACTCAGAAAATTGATTTTATTTTTAAAAATTCGGAGCTTGATTTTCTGCCTGATTTTTGACCCAATAAATGATCAAATCTGTTATTGAAACCTCCTCAGAAATGTTCTCCTTGATTTTCTCTTTCCAATGAGCCGTCATGGGCCTCATTTGGCCAAGTAAAACTCAATTTATGAGCTTCCAAAGTTGATAAGTCAAATCTGTTATAATTCTGGAAATTCAGTTGCTCCTCGTGACTCAATCGGATCGGAAGTTTTGAACATTGACTTAATCGCATCGGAAGATTTGAACATTGACCTCATCGCATCGCATAAGTTCAATGTGACTCAATCGGATCGGAAGTAATGAGCTCAATCGCATCGGGGCTGACAAGCTTAATCGGATCGGAGGTAATGAGCTCAATCGCATCGGGGCTGACAAGCTTAATCGGATCGGAGGTAATGAACTCAATCGCATCGGATGAGACTAATGAGCCTCAATCGCATCGGGAAAAATCATTGCATCGGGGTTTTTAAAAGGATGTTCGCATGAATATTTCCGATGCGATGTGTTTTATGCAAAAATTTAATTTAATTTTTTGTTTTTTATATATTTGTTTTTAATATAAAATTTTAATTAAATTAAATTAATTATATTTAATATAATAATTAATTTAATTAATTCAAAATTTTATGTTAAAAATTATTTTTTTTTGTTTTTTGATCTTATTTTAGAGATGTTAAATTAGACTACGAATTTATCTAAAATGACGATTTACCTAAAACAACCATTTTGACATTTTGGATTTTTTTCGAGATTAGAAATTTATTTAAAAATTGGAAAAATTGGAATAAATGACTGAAATCCCGATGCTTGGTTGTATAAAAATAAAAATTGTTAGTAATAATTAATCTAGGGGTTAATATTTAAACTAAATGCATTATTAAAATCCGCAATTTTTTAACCCAGGTGACATAATTGATTAGACTTCAAAGGAGTGTTATTTACAAACCGGTTGACCAAATGAGACGAAACAAGCGTCAATAGGAAGCTTATAAAAAATCGATTTGAACCAAGCAATCAAAACAAGAATCTAAAGAAAATGAAAAATTAACAAAATCGTAAGATAATTGACTTAATAAAATCATAAAAGGTGTTTAGCTAAAATTTTTATAGAAAGGGTCCCCATTATTTGATGTGAACAAGTTAAAAATGGGGGGTTGTTGTACCGTACAACAATTGGCGATTCACTGGAAGAAACAGTTATCTCTATTTGATAAAAATGAAATTTTCCTAAAATTAAAGTAAAAATAATTAAAGAAGAGAAAATTATTTTTGGAATGTTTGACTAGGTTCATTAATCTGAATAAAAGCAACAATCATCTTACTGTAATTTTCTTGAAATTCCTCATAAATTAAAATATCTCATAACTCTATATCAGTCCTTAATTAGTTCTAGAGATAAAGCAGGGGTCACTTTACAACCGAGCTTTTAAAGTGTACTCATTTGTCACAGGTAGAGCCACTGCTGCCAGCAAACATCTATAGTCTCGACAGGGTTACCTTTTAATCATCAATGATTCAGAATCCTATCTATTTAAGAATTATTGACCTAGAGATAAATCCATTTATATATGTTTATTTTTTATTTTTTATTTTTTATTTTTTTATTTCTTAAAAGCCATTGTCCTGGTTTGGTAGTCAGATAGTTGAAAATTCCATTCACTGGTTATAATTGGACTGAACAAGCTAGCTCGTGATGAGACCCCTTGTCTTACACTTGTTTACAATTATAAGCCATTACCCTGGTTTGTTTAGCAGTGTTGGTAATGTCAACCTATTTTTCCCCTATGATCATGGTAAGCAGGCTCGTGATGAGACCTCTTATCTTTTAAGTTTAAATATATTTATGGATTACACTCTAGAAGAATAAAACTCTTTTGAACAAGGAGAATCATTGACTCCTTAAGAGTTCAGAATGACAATTTCAGAGTTAAAAGTGCTTTGATGTAAAGTGTCTTTACTTGGTTAAAAATAACTTTTCTTGACTGATAATAGAATTTTGAAAGATCTTAATAAAGTATTGAAATCTCAAAATAATTACAATTTTGATGAAAATGAAATTTCTCAGATTTCACGATACTTCGTCAACTTTTCTTGTTTTGTAATCTCTTCCTTAAGTATGTCTACCTTTATAATAAGAAAAACAAATTTTGCTAAGAGATTTTAAGAAAAATCTAATAGGAGACTATTAACAATTTTTCCCATGTATGACAACCATTGTTAAGTAACAAGAAGGCCTTCCATATAAATCATGACAAAGTCACCAAAAACTGAAAACCAAAGGAAAAGAATTCTTAAACTAAAGTGAGAAAAGAAATCAGCAAACAAAATTAAAATGAAGCAAAAAGTGGAAAGGAAAATCCAAGCTTTGAAATACAAACTCTAACAAAAATGCTTATACCAATGTCTCAACACTTGAAGTAAAAGAAAATAATCATGTAATCATTCCTTCTTATGTCGAGATCCATAAAAATTATACCTTGCAGGATTGTAAATGTTTTAGGCTTTAGATAGCAGAGATGATAAAATTCAGCGACAAATGAAAAATTTCTGTCTGAAGTCAATCTTCTTGTTTCAAAGCATTATCTTAAGAATTTTCTAATAAAAGAAATTCTTTAAAGAAATAGATTAAAGGTTCAGAAACTTCCTAGTGTAGCTGTTTCAATGAAGACTATCGTTGCTTCTTGAAAATAAAACCAGGAAAAGAGCATAGGGTTTCCAAAATATGATTTAGCAGATGATTGAAAGCTTTTATGAAGAGCTGCAAAACAGATTCAAATATCAACATAATTTTGAAAAAAAAACTGAAACTAAAGTAATGAAATGGAAATTAATGAAAGTGGGTACATGAATCTTACCATTGGATGATTGCATTTGATCTTACCTGAAGGTATCAATTTCTCCAATACTAGCTGACTTCTTCTTGTAGTTTGACATTAAAAATATGAAGAAGGCAAACTAACCAAAATTCTATAACCCAAAATCATTATTTATTTAATTTAATTTAAAGCAAGCAGTAAAATGTAAAAACGAAATGCTTTGTGTTCAAGTGAATTGAAATTAAAACAATCGCGATAGCAGTGATGTGATTTTTATAATAATTGGTGATGAACGAAGAACGATAAGCGATGAACAATCGGAAATTAGTGAAAATCGATGAGAAATGAGCATTTGGCGATTAATAAAAAGTGATAGCGATAAGCAATTGGTGATGAATTATTGCATCACAATTTTTTAAAATGAGCACACAAGGATGTATTCAATTTTCCTCCCGATTTGCGATTTACGATTAGACTTGTTGCATCGGAGGTCTTTCAAAATTAGTCCTTGACTAATTTAATAATTTGCGATTGCGATTTGAACTTCATCGCATCGGAGTTTTTGCAAATGGATATATCAAAATGAGGTTTCTCCGATTTGAGATTGCCGATTGGGTTGATCGCATCGGAACTTTTGAAATGAACGAATCAACTGTCATAGAACTCTGCCGAAATGCGATTGCGATTAGACTTCATCGAATCGGAACTTTTAAAAAGTTGACCTTTTAATCAATTGTGATATGAACCAATTGTGGTATGACTTTACCAATTCGTGATTGCGATTAAGTTTTTATCGCATTGGAGTTTTTTGAATGGAAGAATTAACCTTATGCCTAATGCGATATGTGTGTTTGTTATCCATTTCATTGCATCAGAACTTTTGTAATAAAAAACAAACCTTTCAATTTATTCCAATGCGATATGTGATTTGATATTTTATGAAAAATTGAATGATGTAACACATCAGAGATCTTGCATCGGAAATATGAAAATCAAGTTGGAACATTTCTGATATGAATCTTGCGATACTGTTTTTAATTTCAATTGGATTTTTTAAATGAATGAAAGCAAAGTTAAAGAATGCTCAAATTCTAATGAATCATAAATAAAATTTTCCTGAACCTGTTGCAAATTTGAAATGGGTTTGCTGCTTACTTAAAGTTTTGAAAACAAATGAAAACCTGCAATTAAAACAGAAAAAAGAATAAAAAATAAACTAAAGAAAAGATAAACTAATAATAGATGAAAATGAACTTGTAAATGCATACCTGGAAGGAAATTGTCTGTAGATTTTACCTCATGAATCTTCAAATTTTTCCTTCGATTTATCAAAATTCTGACTTTGTTCAAAATCATCTCATTATTTATTCTAAATCGGAGTGAGCAATCAGTCTAAATAAGATATGTTTATTCATGTTCAGGAAATATAAAATTTACCAGAAATAAATATGAAACTAGTCTTCCCTTTTGAATTGAAACAACAATTTATTACCTCTGCTCATTCTGAATTGACTTGAGAAAAATCTATATTGTTATAGTGACTGTTCAATAATGTCTTTAGTAAATGAATATGATGCATATTGCAGCATCAAATAATAAACTAAAGGTTTGAATGGGATAAAGCCACTAATTGTGGAAAAATGTCAAAACAGATTTGAATGTGTGCACACAGCAAAATGGGCATCCTTAAGGTCAGCTTAGCAAATTTCGAGGAAGATAATATGAACTTCATATGATTACCACGAAAGGTTAGACTGAATAATAATGATTGAGTCAGAATTAAGCTTATCATAGACAATCATACATTTCATGGGATAATGAGATCATGAAGCTTTTATATCCTCAAAACCTTTATCATATAAATTTCAAAAGAAAATCTTAGAAGGAAATCTCGAAATTAAGAAAAGTGGCTTTGAGGCGATTGATGCCAAGTGCAACCTTAATTGAATTTAATCAAGAGATTATTCAAAATAGACAGAGTAGAGGTATTGCTGTAAGAAATTTAAAAAAGGAAAGCAAGAATTAAAATTTTCTGATTGGTAGAAAATGTTTTCGCTGAACATGTATGAAAATGGCTGATTGCTTTGTTTTATTTTTAATCTGTAGAACTATTAAAAATAAATTAACTATATAAAACAAACAAACTAAATTAATTCTACTCCTATTCTAACCATATACATGAAAAATGACTAGGTATAGTCATATTTCCAGTGTAACCATTTTCTCATTTTAATCCCTGCATGTATGTACAATTCAAATGTTAGTAATAAAAATAGAAATCTTATTGAACTAAGAAAATTAAATCTGTAAATAAAATGCACAGTTATTGTTAGCAACTTAATGAAAATATCTTTATCTTGAAATTTCCTTTCCAATTGAATACCAATTGGATCATAGAAATTTGGATGGATTTCTATTAAGGATTGGGAAATATTCAAAGAAAGAGATAACATGCCAGATTGTAGATATGAGCTTTTAGATTCAAAAGCCTTGAAGAAACTGTCAGTGTTATGTGTAAATATTAAGCTACTATCAATCTTCCATGAAGGAAAACTTTCCAAATATTTTTCAAATGAATTAATGAAAAATGGATGGAAATCTTTCAAATGAAATGGAAAATTATTAGTTAAATTGGATTGCTGGCAGATTTCTAAAAATACATTCTCTTGTTGATATTGCCTTTGAGAAGATAGAAGCTTTTGATAAAACATTAGCATTGATTGAAATTGAAATTGAAATAGCTTTTGATGCTCTTGATTATAATATAAAATTTCAATTTTCCAACAGGGCAATGTATCAATTGAATGTTTGATAGTAAAGTGCTCAATATGTCAGTGTAATGTATCAAAAATCTGAAAAATAAAATCTGAAAATAAATCTGATTTAATACAAAATAAGTGAGGAAACAAAAATAAAACGAAATCACTATTGTTACAACTAATGTTACAACACAATTGGGATTGTTTTGAAATAATTTCTTTTTCACAAGGATTGGCCAGAATTATGGAATTTGAGTAATTTTGAATTCCAACTTGTGAATTAAAAAGGGAATTATGATTATGAACAGGAATGAAAGCTTGATCATGATATGAATCATAATTTGGAATATTTTCTCGAATAGTGAAATCATGAAGATAATTTGTTGCTTTAAAATGAGGATTAGTTGGAATAATTTCTAAATTGAAATGTTCCTCATTCTCAGATGTTATTTGAATTTTATCATGAGGATTCTCTTGAGAAAAATAGAAATCAACATCCTCAATGTCAGAGTAATTATCATAAATGACTTCACAAGATTCTCTAGAATTCCCTTCAATCTTATCCAATATATCCAAAGACGGAGGAACAAGAATTTCATGTTCATTAATGGCAAAAGAATGATCATTAATTGCTTCCTTATCTTGATAAAAACTTAATGGTAATTCATTTAGATCAGCCTCTGTATTTTCTGAAATATCATTAACACCAAGAGGGGAAAAATTACCATCATTAAAAATATCAGGATAAAGGGAAAAATGTGAATCTGAAATAATGCATTTAAAAATGTTTATGTTTGAGAACTCTTGTGCATTATGATCATTGTAATTTTTAGATTCCAGATCACTACTTTGTGTGCGCATGCTTTCTTGAAGAAGACTGCTTTGCTGCTCTGATTTTGGCATTTGTTCACCATGGAAAAATTCAAAAATTTGTACAGCAGTTTGCATGCTATTATTTACTTTGATTATTGCTTGCACTTGCTGATTTGCAATCTGATTTTCTGAATTTAATGCAGAGAAACTTTCAAATTCCAATGCAGGTCTTTCTCCAAAATTGTTGTTGTTGTCTTCTTGCATTTGATTAGAAATATTTTCCAAGCTTTTTGAAACCACTTCATCACAATTTATTTGGACATCCAAATTGGATTTCTCATTTATATTGGAAGGGGATGAAACAAAGCTTGAACTAATTTCATTAGGGGGGAGAGAATAATTATGTTCAAACCAATCTAGTGATTCTTCTTTTATAGGTTCATCTTTGAAATTAAATTTTAAACAATTCAAATGAAATCGAATATTAAAATATCTAACAGACTCATTTTCATTTCGTAGATATTCAATTTCATCACATACCTGATCATAATCATAGTGGTCAAATTTACAAACAAAAATTGCAACAAATTGATCACAGCTGTGAATTGAGGCAACCGAAAGAGTTCTACACCAGTTTCTGGCTTTTGCCGCAAATGTGAGAGTAAAAATTCTGCATAAGATGCCTTCATCAATTCCTTGAAAATCATAATTTGAAACATTTTGAATAAATTGAAGGACATGATTAAAAGCATAAGAATTTCTCTTACCATTGAATTTTACCTGAGACAAGAGTCTTACCACTTCGGGTGGAGTATTGGAAGATGCACGTCCATGGATACAACTCCAAATTGGAAGTTTAAGAGGAGCCATCGTGATTAAATAAAATGTTAAAATTAAAAAAAAAACTCCAACAGACAACAAGTTTCAGGCCCTCCTTCTAGCGCCAAAAATGTTGAAGCCTCGAAAATCGCTGCTACAACATTGGGGCATAACCACCCGGTCCGGACCTTAATGCAGCTCCTTTTCCGTTTATGATAGTGGCTCCGACTGGTTTAACTAGGTCCAGTTACCTTCTCCCTATCGCTATTGGTTTACGATATATCATTAACTACCAATAGACAGGGATATCAGATCAATTCTTCTTGTTGATCAGGCAAGAGAATGACCCTTAAGCTGATTTGGGTTCAGCCAAACCACAACTAAGATTTTGCCTCTTTGAGAAGAGGACTTAAAAGAATGTAAATTTAATCTAATTGCAAACTTATTCTATAATGCAAGAAAAAAGAAACTAATCTAAATCCTATCTCAATTAGGTAGATGAAAATCTAACCCAACTAAGAGCAAGATAATTAAGTGATGAGAATTAAAATATGTCTGGCTTTTAATTAATGTCAAACTAATGAAGAAATTCAATTAGTTCACATTTGTGAGTACCAAAACACATTCTATTGAGACCATTCGACTAAAATAATAAATCAACAACACTCCGGAAGAAATTCACAAAAATGATATCGATTATCATATAAGTCAAACTAATAATTAAACAATAACATGTGGAAGAAATTCACAACACATTACTATTTAATAAATCAGTGTTATAAGACAGATTTCTGAGTAATGGTTACTCAGAAATAAGAGTTTAATTCATAAGAGCAGAGATACTTAACAATTTGAGACAAATTATCCATATCAACAGAAATGCAAAAACATGAATAAAATGAAACAACAATTTTATTAACATAAAAATGAAACTGATATTTGCTACAGAAATGCCAAAAATACCAATTAATTGAATCTTCTTCTCTGATCCTGGTCTCTAACAGTACTTTACATTACTTGAATTTCTGCTTTCAAGACTAGAGCTGCAGAAATGCAAACTCTGCCCATCATGCATAATAAAAGACATAAAGCATAAACCCTCAATAATGTTCAGATCTGAAACTTTCTCTCCTCCCCATCTACAATTCTAAATTCCTATAACAGAAATGCTTTTAGAAGTCTGGAATTGCAGAGGAGAGCCGCCCTCATTTACATTTTGCAATCTGCAATTTATAATCTTCCCAAAACTATTTTTAGAAGAGAGTTTGTTTGAAGAAAAATCTGCCCAATCCAACTTTAATTGTTCAAAAATTCCAATATTTAATTGTTGGAGTCTTCTCATTGATTGAAATCTTTTTCCTCAATATCTCTTCTACTGTTTTTCCTGCAAAAAGAAATTAAAAATCATTTAAGAAGCAAAAATAAAATACAAATATTATTTCTATCATTAAAACAAATCCAATCAAATTCTATTTAAATAAATAAAAATGAAATTTGAGCTTCTTATTGATACTCATAATGATTTTAATTAATCAAGGATATTATTGATGCATGAATCTGCAATTAGAAGAGGCTGGACAAATGAAAATGAAGAAAACAAAACTCAGAAAATTGATTTCTTTTTAGAAATTCGGAGCTTGATCTTCTGCCTGATTTTTGACTCAATAAATGACCAAATCTGTTAGTGAAACCTCCTCAGAAATATTCTCCTTGATTTTCTCTTTCCAATGAGCCGTCCTGGGCCTCATTTGGCCAAGTAAAACTCAATCTATGAGCCTCCAAAGTTGATAAGTCAAATCTGATATAATTCTGGAAATTCAGTTGCTCCTCGTGACTCAATCGCATCGGAAGATTTGAACATTGACCTCATCGCATCGCATAAGTTCAATGTGACTCAATCGGATCGGAAGTAATGAGCTCAATCGCATCGGGGCTGACAAGCTTAATCGGATCGGAGGTAATGAACTCAATCGCATCGGGGCTGACAAGCTTAATCGGATCGGAGGTAATGAACTCAATCGCATCGGATGAAACTAATGAGCCTCAATCGCATCGGGAAAAATCATTGCATCGGGGTTTTTAAAAGGATGTTCACATGAATATTTCCGATGCGATGTGTTTTATGCAAAAATTTAATTTAATTTTTTGTTTTTTTTTATATATTTGTTTTTAATATAAAATTTTAATTAAATTAAATTAATTATATTTAATATAATAATTAATTTAATTAATTCAAAATTTTATGTTAAAAATTAATTTTTTTGTTTTTTGATCTTATTTTAGAGATGTTAAATTAGACTACGAATTTATCTAAAATGATGATTTACCTAAAAAAACCATTTTGACATTTTGGATTTTTTCGAGATTAGAAATTTATTTGAAAATTGAAAAATTGGAATAAATGACTGAAATCCCGATGCTTTATGATTTGGCTGTATAAGTAAAAATAAAAATTGTTAGTAATAATTAATCTAGGGGTTAATATTTAAACTAAATGCATTATTAAAATCCGCAATTTTTAAACCCAGCTGACATAATTGATTAGACTTCAAAGGAGTGCTATTTACAAACCGGTTGACCAAATGAGACGAAACAAGCGTCAATAGGAAGCTTATAAAAAATCGATTTCAACCAAGCAATCAAAATAAGAATCTAAAGAAAATGAAAAATTAACAAAATCGTAAGATAATTGACTTAATAAAATCATAAAAGGTGTTTAGCTAAAATTTTTATAAAAAGGGTCCC